>PVJS01000565.1:51243-124429 GCA_004027185.1 Glis glis | reverse complement strand
GGGGAGGGGAGGGGAGGAGAGGAGAGAAGGAGAGGAGAGCAATATCCCTGAAGTCTAGCTGTCTTCATGAACTCCCACCCTCTAAAACAAGGGGTTCGGGTGGGATCCTAAGCAGCCAGCGTCAGGCTAAAAGAACATCACTTAGCAAGGCTGAGCAGAAACCAGCTCTGGGAGGGAGAGCTAGGGGGAAAGGGACGGAAGGGCAGGGTCTACCCTCTGCATTTCTAGAATGTTCTTCCAGATTCACAGCACCGAGCCATGGACTAGGATAGTGCTACGGTCTCCTGTTTGTGTTTCTCCCCCAAATCCTCTGTTGAAACCCCAAGGCGCTGGGAGGGAGGGAGGCTTCTGAGAAGTGTTTCGACCGTGAGGGTGGACTCCTCATGGTGGGGATCAGTGTCCTTATAAAAGGGGCCCCAGGGGGCCTGTGCACCCTTCCGCCATGTGAGGACACAGGAGCCAGGGAGCCGGCCTTCACCAGACCCCGAGTTTGCGGAGCCTTGGTGTTGGACGTCCAGCCTCCACAGCTGTGAGGAATGAGTTTATGTGGCTCATAAGCTCCCTGGATGTGGCATTTGGTTAGAGCGGCCCCCGCCCCATGGACTGAGACCACAGTGCGTTACCAGGGAGAAGGGCGAGGGTCCCTCTGTCTTCCTTGCTCATGGTTGTCTACGCTTCCTTTTCATGGTAAAATTGCCTTCTGGACCAAGTATGGCTGCAACTTTCTGCCCGGGTTGCCAGAGGTTTCCCCGCGGGGCAGGGCTCTAGCATCTGTCCTCTGTAGGTTCCAGGGAGCTCGTGTGCCCAGGGCCTCGTCCAGGTTTTGTGGAAAATTAGGCACTAAATCTCTAAGGGCGCACTCAAGAGAAAACACACTTTGTCGCTGTTGTTGAATACATACTGTATTTAACTTTTTTTTCTAATCCCAGAGAAGTGAAACGCAACAACATCTGTTTGAGTTCGTGTAACGTCCGAAGGCTGACGACTCGGGATTTCCTGGGGAACGTCATTGTAAGGCACTCTGCAGAGCCAGCGTCCATCTCTTCTGTGGTGGGGCCGCCCTCCAAACCGTAGCAGAATACCGGGGTTCTCTTTCTTCACAGCGACGCGACACACACATGCTCATGCTCTTAATCTGCTCTTTCGTCCTCGACGACACTGAAAACAGTACAACTCCAAGGGGGAAACGGGAGGGAGAGCCCGGGGGGAGGGGGTGCACTCGGAGATCAGCTGAGGCCGCAGTAGCAGAAAGATGAAGGGACAGGAAGGGAACAGGACAGGGTGGGGGACCAGTCGGCTGGTGGCCTGTGAAAAATAGGCTACATTTCCCAATGAGGCTTAAATGAATTTAGCTGATTCCTTTTTTTTTTTTAATGATGGGGACGAGGTAAGGGAGGCATCTCAAAATGATGGAAGGCAAGGGTGTTTCTTGTGCTCATTCACTTATGAAGGACTGATCGTAGGGACAGGCATGACTTGGGGGGCTCTAAAATGCCCTCTGATTAAAAAAAACACCAATCTCCTTTAAAGTCCTCTGCTGTGTCTGAAATTCCCACCATTCGAGCCACGCCTTTGAATTAAGGCATTATCTGTAGCCCCTGTTAAAATCACCTGGGAAGTATAGCACTCAACTCCTTAGCACCCGCTGCGGGGCTGTCGCCTGTCAGAGAGCAGGACCCTGAGAGACGGGACTTGGGCAGGGACGTCCTGACATGGGGAAAGAAGGCTTGGAGGTGGGAGGCAGGAGGGGGGACGGCTGGCAGCTGAGGGGTGTTGGAAGAATATCTGTCCTAGGAAATGACGGAGGTGGGGGGTGTGGGATAGCGAAATGATCTCTTCCCACGTCACAGGCTATGTGTGCATGTGCGTGCATGTGTGTGTGTGTGTGTGTGTGTGTGTGTGCATCGGACAGGTCGTCTACATCACAACACTCTGTGTATATGTCTACGCTGGACTCTCTTGAACATAGCACAGTGACACCCCCTTGGGTCAGAGACAAGATGCCTTCAGTCGTTTGCATGTAAAATGTCATTACCAGGAAGCTGAAACGCAGACAGCATATGCACGTGCACACACACGTGTTATTACTCACACTCGGCAGTGGGATGTCTTCTGAGCCATCCAGGGTTTGGATCCACAGTGGCTGCTGCCAGGTTGTTGGGTGCAGTGGCTAGGGGACAGTGCGACCCTGCCTCTCTTACCAGTAGGTCTCCGTTAATTCAGGTGGCTCTGTAGACATGGCCAAGTGCAGGGTTAGAAAGACTGGTGTGGGCCTTACCGTCAGGACTGGGACTTGGAAACAGGCATGTCAACAATGTGCCCTTTAAACTTGGAGTCTGGGGTGCTGGGGGTGGTGCAGGTGGAGAGAGGATCTGGGCAGGGGATGGATAGGTTTCTGCTCTTCTGGGAGCAGCCCCAGCCTCAGGGAATGATGTCGGGGGCCTGCCACCTCTCGGGGGTCTGCTCTGGTGGGGCTGGTGGGGAAGCTTCGTGAGGAGGAGGGGAAGAGGACTGCAGAGGAAGTGTGGGACCGAGGGAGGAGGGGATCTGGGCGTTGGGAGGTGTGACTCGAAGTGCTTCCAACCGATTTTCACATTAGGGTCATCTGAGTAACTTAAAACCCACCGATGCCCAGCCTCTGCCACAGAGCTCTGTTCAATTGATTTGGGAAGGAGACCAGGTGTGGGTATTTTTTAAGCTCTGCAGATGATTCTAACGTGCACCTGGTGCGAGGCATACTGCGTCAGAGTGGAATGGGGAGGCCGGACCTGAATGGTCAGGCTGGAGCTAGCCGACTGGTCCCCAAACGCGTGGAAGCTTCCATGAGCTTCTCTCTGGATGGCCCAGCCTCTGCTGCTCGTGCGGCCTGCCAGCCTCCCTAGCTGGTGCTTTCTGATGAAAGATTTTCTGGTTGAAAATCTGGCTGGGGTGGAGGCATTTGGGCATAGGGAGAGAATTGTTCCTCTCCTTTCTGTGGCTTCCAAGAAGAATAAGCCACTGTTCTTCCAGGTCAACAAGACAAATTCGGGAGCTGATACTTCAAAGACCGAAGTGGATTTTCTGTATAATAAATACATAGCTCATAAATAAACAATCAGTATGTCAGTAAGAAAACCAATAACTAAAACAGTGCACACGGTTTGTGCCCTCCTAGGATAGTCCTTGCCTCACCCCACTGACCCTGTGACCTGGGTCCTGCCCTGGGTCCCACAAAGGCATCTGGCATGGCTGTGCTACGGGGGATGACTGTCTTGGCCCTGGCTTTCCAAGGACCTTCAAGAAACCCCAAGAGATCTGAACTCTGGCCATACACGCAGGGAGAGGGGAGACATATTCCCTCTGTTTCCCACCCTGGAGTGTGGGAGGGGAGGCGGGGTTTGGGAACCAAGGCCAGGTATGTTAAGTATCCTCAGTCTGGGCTGACCAACTCTGTGTCCTTGGGAGGCTCCACCTGGAGGCCTGGGGGTGGACTTGAGGCCTAGATGAACCCAGTCTCTCCCCATACAAAAAGATACAGCAGGCAGAGCTCTCCCTGCAACATGGCGCCCACGAGCCACCCAGGCGCCCAGCTGAGCATGTGGAGGGCGGGAGGGACTGGTCACAGGCTGTGGGGTGGCGAGGAGCAGGCAGATGGCACTCGGTTTAATGGGGAATTGGCTGCCCAGGGCTTGGGCGTCCGGAGCCGCCGGCCATTGCGCTCTCCTCCCGTCTCTGCCATGTGGCGCTGCTTGCTGGGCTCGCCTGGTCCTACTAGGAGACCTGCATGTGGACAGGGGGACAGGTAAACAGAGCGGCGTTAGGACACTGACCAGAGGACGCCATTCCTTCAGCCCAGATGTTTTACTCTGGTCTCCAAGGGGATGGTGACTTTGACATTTTATGCAAAAACTTGAATATTTATTTTTTGTATGCATTTCTCTATACAGAGGGCTTCTAACTTTCATCTGGTTCTTCAAAAAGGTTAAAAACTAAGCCGGGTATGGTGGCACACGCCTATAATCCCAAGACTTGGGAGGCTGAGACAGGAGGATTGCAGGTTCAAGACCAGCCTCAGCAACTTAGTGGAATGCTCAGCAATCTAGCGAGACCCTGTTTCAAAAAACAAACAAAACAAAACAAAAGGGCTGGGGGTATAGCTCAGAGGTAGAATGCTTCTGGGTTTAATCCCCAGTAAACACACACACACACACACACACACACACACACACACTACTAAAATAATATTAAAGGATTTTGAGTCACTTATGCATGTAATCTGTTAGCAAGGCATAAAAGGATCTACAGAAATGGTTGGGAATTCCAGATCTCTGGGCACTGTTCCTCAGCAGCCCAAGGCAAAGGAGATTTACAGGAATCTGGCTGACCAGCGAGCGCTGTAGTGTAACCAGAATTCCCGTTTTGGGCTCACACACCAGTGCTGCTAAAACTTACTTCTCGAGTATAGGTCTGAATTATTCAACTTGAGGTTGTCAGTTTTCCCTGAAAAGGAAAACACAGCACCACTACTTTTTGTGGATAGTTGTACATAATTGCTTTATATAAGAGTTGTGTCCCTCAAGAAGTGGGTGAAATGAATTTTTAAAGTAAAAAGGGAAAGGTGTTTTAGAATGCGTGGAGGAAATTGCTCTGAGGTGGAGCCAAGCGCCGGGTACCCTCGGCGCTTCCTCGCCATCATTTTTCTGTCTGGTGTCTTTGGCTGTCCGACGTGTTGGGTTTGCTTACCAGGATGGATCGCTGCGATGGTATCAATGTTTTATGACTACAAATTAAGCACCACTGTCGCTTTTTCTAGATTGCATATGTGGTTTCAGCTTTAGAAAGAAATATCCCACATTCTTATGTCAGAGGTCAAACAGACTTGTTCCAATAGTCTGAAATAAGTAGATAATCCCATTAAACTTACATAATGGGGACTTAGCCCAAAATCCATTCTAGAAACTGTCCCTCTGTCTGCCCTTTGCCCCGGAATAGCTGCCCTGCTCTCTGGTGTCAATCAATGCCGGCTCCCCTGCCTGCAATAGCAAGATGACCGCGTTGGCCAGGGCACTTCTGGTGCCGGACTATGCCAGCCCCGGATGCCGGCGTGACACAGGATGGCGGGCTTGGCAGGTGCAGGGGAGGAGGCGGGGCACACTGGTGCAGAGGCCTGCTGCCCCCAGCGGTGCTGGAGAGGTGCCCTGTCAGCAGCCACGCCACCAGGTCGACTGCGCTATATGATCACGCTGTGCATCTTATTATGTGTATCATACAATAACCATGACTTTGGACAGCATAATTCTTTTTGTACAGAAAATATTTTAACTTTTTGGCTAAATTCTATCAGTTTTCCCAAGGCACAAGAAGCTTCGAGCTCTCTGATCTGTGTCCTCACGGTCTTCGAGGGGAGATACGGCACTGAGAATTGGCCCTTCTTCTACTCCACAGACGCAAAGGTCCCCAGAGCAGCCTATGCGACACCTTTGGGAGGCCAGGGTTTTTTTTTTTTTTTGGTGACTTGGGGATTGAATCCATGGGCATTCTACCTCTGAGCTACACCCCAAGTCCTATTTTATTTTTTTGTGGTACTGGGGATTGAACCCAGGGGCATTCTACCCCCGAGCTATACCCCCAACCCTATTTTTTATTCTTTATTTTGAAACAGGGTCTCACTGAGTTGCAGAGGGCCTCACTAAGTAGTTAAGGCTGGCCGTGAACTTGCGATCCTCCTGTCTCAGCCTCCCAAGTACTGGGACTACAAGCGCGTGCCACCATGTCCGGCTTTTATTTTTTATTTTGAAACAGGGTCTCACTAAGTTGCGGAGGGCCTTGATAAGTGGCTGAGGCAGGCCTTGAACCTGTGATCCTCCTGTCTCAGCCTCCCAAGTACTGGGATGACAAGTGTGGCCACCATGCCCAGCTGTGAAGCCAGTTCTAACTCAGGCCTGGGAGTCCCAGGCCTCCTGGTCATTAGACGGTCCTGTGCCCTGAGAATTGCATCTGGTCTAGAGAGGTGCTTGGAAAAGTCTATGTTACTGAAGACAGGATCATTTTTTGGCTTCAGAATGTTTGGAATTTAACTGGGTTCAAATCTGTTTATTCTCTCACAAAAATGTCCTATTTCCCTTCTAAAGAATGTGTCCCAAGAAAGTGTGTGCTTTGCCTTGATTTTGTGAGTGGCTCTCAGGAGCAGGTGTTTCCTTGTTGTTTAGGAAGAGCTGTAGAATTCATCAGGTAAGACAGTGGGTGAGTCTGGTTCCCTGGTGTGTGTGTGTGTGTGTGTGTGTGTGTGCACGTGCGTGCATGTGGGTAAGCACACCCTCAGGTGTGCACACACAGAGGTAGCTGGGGTGGCCCCAGTCTCTATTCATCTGATATGCATGTGCAGTCTTTCTTTCCTAATTAATTAAAAGTAATAGCTTTCCATAGTTTCTGGTACGTGCAGGAGTAAAGTGGGGATAATTTAATTGGCTGTCTTGCTTTCAAAGCCCAGTTTAATGAAATAGTTCTCAGCCTGAAGTGCATGTATTATCTTTCCTGTTATTTTTCCAATTAACATTTCATTGGATCATGTCTGTGCGGAAGATTCTAATTGGTCTGCAGGGTGGGGGCGAAGGACAGGCAGATGGAGAGATAAGCAGCTGTCTCTTCCCTCCCGGGGTGCAGCACTGCTGTGGCTGTTGGGTTTCCCCACAGCGTTCCTTGAAGAGCTCCAGCACGGGGGAGAAGCGAGGCCCTGCCACCTCACCTAGCCTCATGGGCCAGAAAGGGGCACAGGCAGAGCGAAGACTGAGGGTAGCCCTGCAGCCTGTGACCCCAGAGGAAATGCGTGGCCCCCGCGTCCTGTGAGCAGAGTGTCCCTGAGGGTAGGCCATGTTAGCCACGTGCATGGCTGCTGTGGGCACGAACCTGAGTGAGCACCTTACGTTGTGTGTCTGGGCACCTTGCTTGGCTCATCTGGTCCCAGGCCAGGCATGCAGTAAAAGCCTCCTGTCCTCCAATCTCCCTCACCCCAGGAATGCTGGTCCTTGACAATCCTGAGCCAGCCCAGGCCCCAGAACTCCCCTTCCAATCCTCGCAATCCCGGGGCCCTGTGGTGCTGGGCTGTGCTTGGCACACCAATGCTGTAATTCTGATGTTTCTTTTCCTGTCTCTTGGGTATCTCTGACCCAGTACTCAGCTGTTTTGAGGATCAATTCAGGTTTTTTGGGCTAGCCAAGGACAAGAGTGCGCCTGGAGGCGGGACGGGCTCTCTGCTATGCCTGCCTCCCAGAGAGGATAGGACACACATGCGTCCTGGTGAGGGGGGCTGGCCAGATGCTTTCAGAGACCACACCCAGGCCCAGCTGTGAAAGAGGCACAATTTGGGGTGTGGGGACAGGAGCCAGCCCTTTGGAAAACTGTGTCTGGTCCAGAGGGGGCTGTGGGACCGTTGCATGCAGGTGCCAAGACAGGGGTCACAGCCAGAAGTGCCTCGGTGGTGAGACAGCTGTGTGCAGCTGCGAAGGACTATTTTCTCATTTGTTTGTACTGACATGTCAAGATGTGTAATGCCACTTCCAAATGGTGGGGTCCCAGCCCAAACTGGGGACAGACAGGCCAGGCCCACATAACGGTTTGAACGCATGTTTTTCCCTCTTCATCTCTGGTCCGAGCCCATGGCAGGAGAAATGCAGCTGTTCTTGGCTGGTTTCTCTGGCCGCTTAAACTCAACATATCATGCTGGGATTTCAAGTCAGCCCAGACCTGAAGCTCAGTCTCCTTTCCTTCCGCAAAGGTCTCTTGGAGCTCCGGCTACAAGTTCTGCCCTGAGCGGCTTCCTGCAGGGCTACGAAGCACTTTCTTTCCTCTCTGCCCTGGTGTAGGCCTCCCTAGCCAGGCGGCGGGCAGGGGAGAGCTCAGAGCCCACTGGCGTCCCGGAGCCTGGGCCTTACAGGCAGGAGGGGCAGGTTCCCTAAGATGGTTTTGGGTTTCCTAGAAGATGGGCCATGTGGTTCTACCAAGTGACAATGTCTGGTACTGGGCAGAGTTGTTGGAATTCCAGGGTGTTTCTGCACGTCACCCCACTGTGTCTTGAAGTTGGTGAGAGGCCCTGCCATGGGAGGGTGCACGGCTGACCTGGGGAGCAACGGCCCCTCACCTCCCTAGACGCACTCCCATGAGAGCATTTGGGAATGGCCAAGTCACCTTGGCTGTCCTCTGGCCACGGAGTTGGCCATGCTCCAGGACACAGTGTCCTCCCAGGGAAACGGGGACCAGATGTCCTCAACATCTCAAAAGAAATTAATGGCAATAAGGCTCGGGGTAAAAATATCTGTGTGCAGGGAGCTTGCTCGTTCAGCTCCCTTTCTGTCTAAGGATCATTTAGGCTTAATTATAGAGTTCAGGCGTTCACTGGGCTTTTGATTAATTTTTCTTTTCAGCTTGTAAAGTGTGTGAGTGTGGTGGGTCGTGTGTGTGTGTGTGTGTGTGTGTGTGTGTGTGTATGTGTGTGTGTGCGTGTGTACATCTTTCTTTGCAACTCAGTCGGGAGCCAGCTCTGGTAATGTTTAATTGTGCCCTCAGCTCTAACATGAGTGTTCAGCGTGCCAAGCGGGGCTTAGAAAGCTATTGTTTCCACAGCCTCCGCCCCGAGGCTGCTCCTGTGGTGTGGAGGGACAGCTGGTGGCAGGGCCTGGCTCGGCTGGGACCCCGGCTGCTGCAGGATGCGTGATTTCCTCCCAGTCCTTGTACTCAGGGACTCTGAGGCCAGGGGGGTGGATTTCCTACTCCACTAATTACGAGCACTGAGCCAGGAGCTGCTGAGTGACAGCCGGCTCACCCACGCTGAGCCCTCTGACAGGCATTTTTCTGGGCCAATCTCCCTGGGGATTACAAGGTTCTCTGCACAAGAAAACAGTGTTCATTCTCTTATTTTTTAATAAGTGCACTTAGTAGATAGGTAATGACTACATGACCACGTAGGCACAGTGACTCGCCTTTCCTTTCCTCTCTTTTCTTTGATGCTCTCTAGTCAGGGACGAATGAAGGGACAGCACTGTATAGAGGAAGTGCGTGGGGTTTTTGAGCTAGAAGAGCCAGTTTGGATCCTGGCTACTGACATTTTCTGTTGGTGTGTCCATGGTTATGTGATTTAACATCTCCGATCTCCATTTCTAGCTACAAATTGGTGATAATGCGAGGCATGGTGGTCCATGCCTGTAATTCCAGTACTTGGGAGGCTAAGATAGGAGGATCGCAGGTTTGAGGACAGCCTCAGCAATATAGCAAGACTCTCAGCAACCAAGCTGGGACCCTGTTTCAAGATTAAAAAAAATGGGGCTGGGGGTGTGGCTTGGTGGCAGAACACCCCTGGGTTCAATCCCCAGTACCAAAAGAAATCAGTGATAATAATAATAACACAGTATTGTACTTCTTATAAGACTATCTGAAGGTGAGAAAATGGGTGTGGAAACCTTTTGTAAAACATTCTATAAATCACAGTTCTTTTTAAAAATTTTACTACCCAGAACTTCTGCTTAGAATATGATTTTGACCTCTGAGCTAACTTTCCTGGCACGGGGAGAGAGCATGTTAAGAAGGTGCACGGAATGGAAGGCAGGAAGGGGGTGAACCCTCAGCCTTCCCACACGCCATGGACCACGGCAATGACCCGGGAGTGTAAAATGCAGGCAGCACAGAGCCAGATTAAGGGTTCAGCCTCAAAACAGCTGTCACAGATCAAAGGGAATGCGGAACATTCATTTTTCTCAGATAAGAGCAGCAAGGGCTTTCTCCTGTTCTTTAAAGGATGGAGCCAAGAGCCTCCAGCTTTTAGGCTAATTGGTGCTGGGTGAATGGCCAGGGCTAACCGTGCTTTGGCTGGAGACGAGGAGAGGCTGTGGGGCCAGGCAATGTGACTGCTGTCAGACGAGATCCGGGAGACCCAGGGCTTCTCTTGGCCCTGTGCTGATTAGGTGTGACCCTGAAGAGGTGACCTGATTTAAGTGGGCCTCAGTGTCCTCTGAGCTCATAGATTGAAAGATCGCAAAGGTGACCTCATTTAAGAATCGAAGATCTGATGAAGCGCTCTTACATACACAGGAATCCCAAAGTCTCGTGCCTCCAAGAAACCAAGTATAGTCCGAATATAGTCCTGCGACCCCCGACTAAACTGCAGGGGCCGAATGAGCCCCTTTAAACTGAGGGCGCATGGTGCCTTTCCCTTCTCAGGGGAGGGAGGACTGTGGGCGGATGGGGGTGACCCCGGCAGAGACTTCAAGGTTCATTCTCTGTTGTAAGAGAGCCTTTCGCCTGGCAACATCCTGACGAAGCCGAACGGTAATGGTGCACAGATCACAGGGCGAAAGGGGCCGTTTCCTTGTGAAACAATGGCGATTTTAAGATAATTGGCTACCGGGTGATAGAGTGTTCTGCCAGGCTGATTTCAGGACCGAGAGACTCAACTGTACAATTCACAGTAGGATCAATCGCAACAGTCGTAAGGTATATTTGCACAATGCTTTTATAAGCACTTTCCCATTAAATTTTTTTTCTTATTTTGCACTTTCTCAGAAAACTGACTTGGGGGTAATTTCTTTTGAGACTCTCAAACGTGGGATTTTCTTTTTCAGGAGCTACATATGCTGCACCTTGCTTTATAAATACACATCTGCCTTTGAAAAAGTTATATTATGCGTAAATACAACTGTATAAGTCATATCATATTTTAATGGGCTAGGGAAACTTGAAAACTAAAACCTTGCATAGGATTTTGTGATATCAGTCCTTTCTTATTCCTCTGTTCTCACAAGTTTGGATTTTTAAATATTTAAGGTTTTCTTAAAATGGGCCTGCATGGATTAGATTCCAGGGTCACTATCTACTTCCCAGAATCCCATAAAGGTGGCATCTAATTCAATCCGAGGGAGAGATTGCTGTTTCTGACATCAGCATAGAAAATAAGCAGCTTTATAGTTCAGCCACAGAGCTCTCTGGAGCTACCTCTCCCATAACATTTAAAAGAAAGTGTGAGAAGAGAAAGAGGAATCCAAATGTAACTGAGTTATTTCTAATTGGAATGCCTCCAGATCTTCTGTGAGTCTCTGATGTGTCATTAATGTGTTGCTATAAATAGCTTGCCATCAATAATCAATCTATAAAATAGTAGCTGATGGTCGGGCATGAGGTTAACACTACATAATTTGGAGTGGGGATGTTAACACTTCAATGTAGATAAGCACCATCTCCCGGGACTAGAATCTGACAGAAGTTAGACTGGACTGCACCTTTAATAAAAGTAATAGCCAAGTCCTCTCACTTTTTATTCTCCACCCCCAAATTCTGGTAGAAGACAGATCTTTAGAGCCACCTATGGGACTATAATTGCTCGGGACTTCAACTCCCTCACCTCTGAAATACTCGTTAAATACTCAATGACAGCCGGGCATGGTAGCACACACCCATTACCCCAGTACTTGGGAGGTTGAGACAGGAGGATTGCAGGTTCAAGGCCAGCCTCAGCAACTCAGTGAGGCCCTGCTTCAAAATAAAAATTAAACAGGGCTGGGGCTGGGGGGGGGCTCAGAGATAGAACACCCCTGGGTTCAATCCCCAGTACCACAACACAACAAAACTAAACAAAAAAACCCACAATGACATTGTGGACATTTTATAATTAGTTTGCATGAGGGTGTCTGAACAAGGATCACTCTCTCTCTCTCTTTCTCTCTCTCTTTCAATCTGTCTCTCTCACACACACACAATTTGCACTATTGAGAATAAAGGGAAAAGCTCTTTTTCTGGGGGTGGTGGTGATTGAAGTTGGAAGAACAGAAAACATTCTCATTGTAAAGACTGGAAACTCTTTAAAAAGTTTCACATGGCCTGGTTAAGGAAAACCTGTTCTCTTATCTTTATTGGCTGGATCTCTGTAATACAGGCGTGCTTCAGATAAACAGCTCAGACTTTTCATTAAAGAACTCTGAAGCTAAGCCTTAGGAAGCACTTTTCCACAAATGCTCAAAGTGGAACTTCTGTGAGACAGAGCTAAGATAAGCCTATGGGGACGTACAGTGTATGTGCCATGTGTGCACAAGGCCGCGGGGAAACCTGCAGGCACTGCAGGCAGATCTGCTAGTCATCATCACGCGGTGGGATGAGCATACGTGTGCATTTGCTGTGTTCAAGTCATTCAGAAACAAAAAATGAAAATACTGTTCTTATTGGTTGAAATGTTCTGGAAACCCTACATGGATTCATGGCTTATAAATCTTTTTTTTTTTTTTTGCAAAGTTAGGGCTGGTGAGGGGAAGAGGAGAAGCCGCTGTAAACAAAATCCCAGGGTGGGTTTCACTAAAAACATAGCGAGGGACCCAAATATCATAGCTACTGCAAAACACAGCAACAGCAAATCCAACTACTGTGACCAAAAATACTTGGAATAAAGCAATCTTTTTGGAAAGATGCGGGCAGCCGGAACCCGCATGGGTAAGTTCACATCAGCACCCTGGACAGCTCCCAGGAGGCTTCCCCTTCAACGTGGAGCAAATACCAGGATTTCTCCAGTTTTCTAAGTGTTCCCTTCATTCCAGTGAGTGTGTTGGCAACCTGCTGTCCAGCTAATAAATGCACAGGTATCCATCTGTAATAACAGCTCCTTCTTCCCGCTCCCCTCCACCCATTCTTTCTCCACCTTCCATTCTGCCCGTCTCCCCAGTACCCTCCGGGTAGACCATGGGACTGTCTTACAAACACCTGGCGCGGATGTTTTTGCTCCTGCTTCTAACTGGCTGGGCAGCAGCATTTGCCACAGGCACTGTTTAATTTCATTTCCGTCCCCTGCATCTCACAGGAAAGAAATGGTCAAGAGTTCAGATAAAAGAATCATCCGGGTCAGCTCCAAGATATGGCTACTTGCATGATAATCACAGCAAGTCTGTCAGATCAGTGACTGCTTTATTCCTAAAAGGAGGGACTTTTCCTAAGGATTATGGTTCTACCACCCCGGGAGCAGCTCTCTCCATGGGCAGCTGCGGGGGCTGGCAAACCCAGAGGTCTGCTTTGGCTCAGAAACTCAGTTTGGCTCCTGCCATCCCGGCCACCTCACTGTGCGTCTCGGCGGCGTGTGCTCCAGTCAGGCCAGGCTGCTCCTACTTGGGAGGGATCACGACCAGGGGCGGCCCCCGCTTGGGCCTCCACATGAGGACCTGCGCGTCGTTGGCATTGGGTTTCACTAGTGCGTTCGGGGGGATGGGCTCCATCCGGCTCAGGATCCGGGGCTGTTCCTGCTGAGTCCTGCCCACCAGCCGGGCCCGCTGCCCCAGCAGCTGGAGGGGGTCCACCTCAATGTCCACCCTCATCCTCCACTTGATGGTCTGCAGAATGATCTTCTCCTTCGTGGTAGTGTTCATGGCCACCAGCCAGGTAGTGAAGCTTTGGTCCCTCTTGATTCTCGTGAGCAGGGGCACGTTGCTGTCGCTCACTGGCACTGCCCAGGTCACACTAGGGTAGAAGTTGTCATTCATGCTGACGGAGAACCTGGAGATCTTGTTGGTGGGGCCAACCAGGGTCACAGTTTCTGTGGTGTTCCCGTACCAGGGGTAGCTCACCCCGTCTGAGTCACTGATGGCTTTTACTCTCCCTTCCCTCAAGTCAGGCAGCTCCCAGCTTGACCTGGCAAAGTAGAAGAGATGCACAAGAAAAGAAGAGGCTGAATGAATCTTTCAAAGGCCGGAGAGGTGCCCACCACTTACTAACCTAGACAACTCGGGCGAAACGGGGCAGCTCAGAGGGGAACTCAGGCCAAGAAGTTCTAGGCTGAGCTGTTTCAGGACTAAATGAGAACAAACCAAAACAGAAAGAAAAATGCAATACCGCAGCAAGTTAAATAAAACCCCAGATGCCCCAGTTGAAAGCAGGAAGCTGAACGAGACCGTTGCGAGGCCTCAAAGGAGTGCCAGCCAGTTGGGTTGATGGTGAGCAGCAGTTTGGAATGTTCCACTGCAAGGACCACTTTCTTGGGGAAGTACGAGGGTTGGAAGGCTGGTTTGTTGGGAAGAGGTGGTGGGTGAAGTTTGATGTACTTGGAAGGAGGGATCAGGTGGAAAGGGTGGCAAAAGGAGGTTAAAGGTTAGACTAATTTCTTAGAAAAATCCCACTAGTAGAATTTCTACTCATCAAAGAGGGTTGTGTAGATTCTAGCCATCAGCCAATCCAACACTTGGAAATCATAGGCACAGAAAAGGATGACACATGAGAGAGACACTGGTCACTTCTGGATGCCACCTGACTTCTTGTGAAAGTCCCTGGTTTCTGATACACTGCTCTCAGCTTAGTGTCTAGCCTGGAAGCCTCATGGCATAGGTTAGCAAGCGTGCCACTGGGCATCTGCACACTCTTCTTGGCTGACCCCAACCTTATACAGACAGAGGGAGGAGGGCATGCACCTCACTCTTAGCCCATGCTCCCCCTGCCTGGACCATTGCCCCTAATAATAATGATAGTAATAACAGTAATGGCTGACACTTACGGACACTTACTCTATTCCAACCACTGTGACAAGAACTTTATGTTATCTCAGTTAGTATTCAAAATATCCCACACTATAAGTAAATTTTATTTCCATTTTCACAAGTGAGGATGAAGGTTTAAACATGTGCCGCATGCCTATAATTCCAGTACTTGGGAGGTTGATACAGGAGGATCTCGGTTTCAAGGCCAGCTGCAGCAACTTAGTGAGACCCTGTTTCAAATTAAAAAATAAAAAGGGCTGGGGGTGTAGCTCCAAGGTAGAATGTCCCTGGATTTAATCCCTAGTACCAAAAGTAGAGAAGAAGATGTTAAAGTACATGCCGAGGGTCCTACAGATTGTAAGAGTCTGTGCTCTTGACCACTACACATCATGCGCTTCACCAAGTACCCAACAGAAGCCAGAGTGGAGGGACTCAGGCTCTGCCTGGTGGGCTACCAGCCCTCAGAGCCACTGTGAGGAGTGGGATGTCCCTAGCAGAGGTGTTTTATGTGTTTTTACTTCAGAATCCAGGGATGTTACCTGGTGATAATGAATGGGGACTTAATAAGTAAAGAAAGAAGTGAGACTGTTTCTTGTGTCAGTTAAGAGGTGGTGGCTTGCTGGGCATGGCTTGTAATCTCTGTACTTGGGAGGCTGAGACAGGAGGATTGCATATCTGCAGCCAGCCTCAGCTACTTAGTGAGGCCCTCTGCAACTTAGTGAGACCCTGTTTCAAAATAAAAGAATAAAATCAGGCTGGGAGTGTTGCTCAGAGGTAGAATGCCCCTGGGTTCCATCCCAGTAACACACACACACACACACACACACACACACACACACACACACACGTGGTGGTCTTATTTGATATAAAATTCTTCCTCCTAGAAAGTGACAGAGACCCTGCAGGGCTTTATCCACCTGGTTTAAAAGTTACTGATCCTTGGTGGGGGGCACACTTTTTAAATAAAACTGAGTAAATTAGTGAGTATGAATGTATCTTAGTGACTTTTCACACCATCATATACCTACATACAAAAATGAGTGGCACAAGCCAGGCCTGGTGGTACTCGCCTGTAACCCCAGTACTTGGGGGGCTAAGACAGGAGGATTGCAGGTTTGAGGCCAGCCTTAGCAACTCAGCAAGGCTCTTAGCAACTTAGCGAGACCCTTTTTCCACATAAAAAATAAAATAGGGCTGGAGGTGTAGCTTGGAGGTAGAATGCCCCTGGGTTCAACCCCAGTACCACAAAACAAACAACAACAAAAATTGATGGCGCAGAATCCCAGTGATACCAGAATCTGGAGACCCGGATGTCCACCCGGGCTAGAGGTGGGAGCTCTATGGAGGAAGTGGGTTATGGGAACGGAGACAGGCATCCTCCGATGGGAGGTCTTGTCATGGGCAGATGATATCAAGCATGAACATGGGATGTCCAGGAAACAGAAGAGAACTTTGGAGGGGAGTGTTGGAAGAGGGCTGAGCTGGGTGACTGAGCAAGCGTGAGCTTGTGGGGTGCCTTGATAATGGGCTTCGTCCTCCTGGTGGTGGGCCTGTGCTCAGGAGAGGGGTGTGCCAGGAAGAAGAGAAGGTAGAAAGGAGAACTGGAGGGCAGGAGGGAGTGAGGATGGTTGGGAGCTTTTGCAACTCTCTTGGCAATCACTAACCAGCCCTTCATGCAGGATGGTGGCTGAGGGGTTGAGGGGCAGCACGTGGAGAGGACACAGGGACACTCCCCCGGTGGCCTCCTGGAGACAGAGGAGCCATGGTGGAACAGGCGTTCAGAACAGCCGCGTGGTTGGTGGGTGTGCGTGTTTGCGGGATCATTCACAGATGTAACAAGGCTGTGACTCAAGACTGACCCTGACTTTCTCCACCATCCTAGACCCACCCACAGTGGGGTTTCAGGGTGTCAAGCTCTCCCGACTTCCCCACAAGGCTGTGACGGTGGTGCCGTGTTTGTTTTTATATCTTCTGACCAGAACCTGGAGTCGGGTGTAGGCGTGTGTGACCCGCTCAATTCCCCAGGGTCTGGCTCCTCTCTTCCTCAGTGTCTTTTGCTGGTTCTGCCTCATCTCTCAACCTTCAACCCTGAGAGCCGCAGGGCTGCCTTTGTTCTTCCTCTTTTCCATATTTTCCTATTTCCTTGGTGAGCCCGTCTGGTCTCATGGTTTTGAGTACCATCTACACTCTTGACAGTTTCCAAATTTCTATCTCCAGGCTGGATTGTCCAGATTCCCTGGGCTCCAGATCCATATACCTAGCCACCCGTTTGCTAAAATCTTTGGAGTCACTATTGACCAGTCTCTCGTCACCAGCAAGTCCTGCGGCTGCCATCAAATATACCTAGAATTCAACTTCTTCACCCATCTCCATCACCACTACCCTGGTCCAAGGCTCGGGTGGTCCTGGCTGGGTTACTGCAACAGTCTCCTAATGGTCTCATTGCTAACAACTCTTGCTCTACTGCCCGGTGTTTCCAACATGGCAGCCATACACCGGTGGCCTGGTGTAACATATTTAAAATCAAGTCATTCCCCTGCCTGAAATGTTTCCATGCCTCATGAACCACTGAGGAGAAAAAAGTCCAAGCCCTTGAACCAGCCCATGTGCCCCTGCACGACCCACTTACCCATCTCCTCCTGACCTCGTCTCCTTTTCTTTCATCCTTGCCCATTTCGCCTGTGCTGGTCATCGAACATGCCAAATAAACTCCCACCTTGGGACCTCTGTTCTTTTCTTTTTACCTGGAGCATTCTTCCCCCAGGTAGCTGAGAGTTTCAGTCTTTTGCTCCCATCATCCCTGTCTCAAATACCATGTTCTCACGGTAACCTTCCCCTTTCTTTTCCATGTTCATGAACCTTCTGGCAATTACATTTAAAGTTGCAACCTCCTACCTCACACTCCCCATCCCCCAACTCTGCTTTATGTTTCTCCATAGCACCTCCTAATCGACTACATAAATGACACGCTTTGTTTATGGTCTGTCTCCTCTCATTCCACTTCCCTTCTACGCAGGCGGGGATTTCACGAGTTTTATGCACTGCAACATCTCCAGCACCTAGGATGGTGCCTGGCACGTAGGAGTTGAAAGTCATTTGTTGGATAAGTACTGAAATAAGGATGCGAAGAAGCCATGATTTCAATATGTGCGCTGCTGCTTTAGTGGCATGGATCAGGCAGACGGACAGTGGCTTTGAGGCTGTTGTAGAGTTGGAACTAGAGCTCAGGAAAGTCAGGGCTAGAGATGTGCACTGGTCAACCATCTACCGGAGAGGTGGGAGGGTGCTGGGTGAGATCTCTGAGGAAGGAAGAGAGATGCTAAGAGGCTTATCAGATGCCAGAGACACTGACAAGCAGGGTAGTAGCTAGAGAAGGGGGACAACTAGTTTCCATAGTGAAGAAATTCCAGAGAGTTGGCAGTGTCGAAAGCCACAGAAATCAGACAGTGGGGGTAAGAAAAGCTGTTGGACAATGGAATTGTATTCAACATTAAAGAAGAGCAAAATTATGTCATTTGCAGGAAAATGGAGGGACCTGGAGAACATTGTGTTAATTGAGATTAGCCAGTCACAGGAAGTGAAGGGGCATATGTTTGCTCTCATACGCGGAAGCTAGGGAGTAATCGGGATACCAGAGGGACTTCAGATAATGGAGGAGAAACTGTAGCAGAGTGAGGGAGGTGGTCTAGGGGAAGGGGGGGACGAGGGAGAATCAATGAAGGAATCACTTCCATCGACATATGTACATGTGGATCTCAATATCCTGTATGGGGAAGGGGGGAATAGAGGGAGTGGGGGGAAAGCCTGCCAAGTGCTGTGTGCATGTATGGCCCTATCACTCTGAACTACATTATGATGTGAGACTATAATGCACCAATAAAATTATTAAACAAAAGAAAAAAAGAAAAGCTACTGGAGCCGGTTGTGGTGGCACATGCCTGTAATCCCAGTACTTGGGAGGCTGAGACAGTAAAATCGCAGGTTTGAGGACAGCCTCAGCAACTTAGTGAGGCCCTCAGCAACTTAGTGAAACCCTGTTTCAAAATAAAAAAAAATAAAAAGGCTCAAAATAAAATTTAAAAAGGGCTAGGGATGTAGCTCAGTGGTAGAGTGCTTGCCTAGTATGCACAAGGCCCTGGGTTCACTCCCCAGCAACACACACACACACACACACACACACACACACACACACATATATACATACACACACACACACACATACCCCAGCAGTGCTTACTGGAAGAACCTGGTGGGATATGGGATAACAAATGGGAGTACTCAGCACAGCATGCAGTATAAATCACACTGAAGTTCAGACATCAGCGAGTAACAGGGATGGGGGCAGCTTCGAGGAAGAAGGAAAGAGCAGCCACGGCGCTCTTCCTCGTGCAGGCGCCACGCAGTAACCACACGAGGCAAACGTTACATTCTGTTCATGCACACAAAAAAAGACCCTCAGAGTGAACTGTCTGCGGATGGGACAGGAGCAGGGGGAGAGTTTGAAGTCAGGCCTCTCCGCCTCAGCCCTGCCTTTTCTGCTGCACCACACTTGCAGGGAGAGCTTCTTTGCGGCCTTCATTTCACCGTTACTTCCTTGAAGTCTGGCGTGAAGAACAGAGGAAGTATCAAGACTGGCCTTGGGAGACCTGGCTGTCTGTCCCAGGTTAAGAGCAGGCTGGGGCTGGGGGTACAGCTCAGTGGTAGAGTGCTTGCCTAGCAGGGGTGAGGCCCTGAGTTCCATCCCCAGCATCACAAAAGACCTCAGGCAAGTCACTCCTGTTGGCCTCGGGTTCCTCATGTGAAAAGCAGGAAGGAAAACACCTCCGGGCCTGCCAGCACCTCGGAGCTATTGCAAGGATCAAACTGATGATGGTGTATGAGCAAATGCCTTGCAAACCGTAACACACTCTGCCAATATTAGTTATTATCTCACTCCCGCCTTCTCCCTCAGCCCTCCTCCTCCTCACTGAGATAAACAGTGTTTTAGACAATCACCCATTGACCCAAAGCTCACAGCTAATGGACTCGCCAATGGGCCTAATAATGAAAACATCGATTCCCGCCACCTTCATGCTTTCCACAGCCCATTTTTAGAAGAAAGAGGCAAATCTCAATCACACAAGTTCATGTTAAGCATTTTGTTCAAACAGGCGGTCCTTGGGTTAAGGGCCGGGCGTCCCCTGGACCCAGCTGTTCCCCAGTGCCCACAGAGGGCAGAGTGACGCTTTGTGCGGAGCCCACCTTGCTCCAGGAAGCCCTGTGGTCCCCGAGAAGAGGGGGCAGCAGCTTCTTGGAGCAGGTGTGCAGGGCTGTGCTGATGCTAATGTCCCTGGTGGAGTGTGGGATGGGATGTGAGGGAGCCACACAGATGACTGATGGTTTCAGGTCTGGAGAGCTTCCAGGGCAGGCCTGGGGTCTGGTACTGTTCTTAGACCCACATGACAGGAGCCCTGGCCTCACACTTTCAAGGAACCCACTCAGGTCTTCTGGCCTTACCCTTCCGCATTAGGCAAGTGGTCTGTGGGGCCCCTCCTCCTAGACCACCCCTGGGCAACTGGTGTCTTGCGCCTCCAGGATCCATGCAGGCTTCTCTTTGTCTGTCTCCCCAGGGATGGCCCACTCCACTGCATATGCCCTTTGGGCCCAAGGGATGGCCGGAGGGTGGCTGTTTGTCAGGTAAGAATGGAGTTTGGACACGTGTGTTGGGTATCCACATGCACATGCATGGTGGTGCTTATCAAGAGGGTACAGGGTCAGGGGTAGAGTGAGGGGTGGGTGGGGCCAGGGGCTGATGGTCCACTGTGCCCTAGGCTGCCACATTCTGGACAGAGCTTGGAGGAGTCCAGAATTCTAAGTGCAAACCTTGTCTTCAGGTTGTAAAGGTATGCTTGTCTAGGTAGGAGGATAACATTTGATTCAGTGTTCTGCTAGTATGACATATAACTTTAACCTGTTTGGAAATATGGTACCCAGGCCTTCTTATTCTTACCCCGGAGCCCACATATGTTAGAGAGAGGCAGAGGAGGGAGATCTGGATGTACAGTTCTGGGCCTCTAACAGTTCCAATAAGGAATTCTTTTACTAAGTGTATTGTTACATCATTCAGCCTCAACAGAAAGGATCAAATCCACTTTGTGCATCAACTGCAGAAGGTGTATGTTATTCTGTTTCCCACTGTATGGGAAGGAACTTGCTTACAGCCACTCAGCTGGTGAGGGGCAGAACTGAAAGGCAGACCCAGGACCTGATTCTAAATCACTAGCTTTCTCGTGGTGCTGCTCTGGTACAAAATGGTCCCAAAGCTCTGAGAAATAATAATTGTCGTGGATGAAATTAGCTGATACATACTGTGGGGCTCATATCAATTGTTACAATATTGATGCATCCTGGACCAACTGTGAGCAGCCCCTCCCTCTCCCACAACACCTCCTCCCTGCTACCCAGGTTCCTCCCCAAAGTCCACTGACTGATGGGTTAATGCAGGCATGGTAGGAACCCCCAAGACCCTGCTGCAGTCCAGAGGCCAAGGGTGAGTTCTGACATCACCCACATCGCAGTTGGTCCAGGACACTGGAGTGTGAGCATGGCACTGTTCCGAGAGCGTGTGGTCTAACCGCTGTGTTGAACCTGCTCTTTAAAGGAACATGGGCTGCTTGTTAACTTCGCTGCACTTACAGGGTGGGAACGAGGCTCCTGCCTGCCCTCTTCATCCTCATGGCTGGCACGCAAGGAGTTAACACTCATTCAGGGACATGGAGAGTGTAGCCAGGATGTGACTTCCTCTGAGAAGTCCCCTGGTGAGTCATGTGACCCACGGCCTCGAGGGGCAGCTGCTCGGCCCCTTAGACACCAATTCCCCAGCCCTGGCGCTGCACATGCCCTGCTCCACAGATGGCTTCCACCATGATTACAGAGTAAGTTTTAAAATTAGGCTTTTCCTCATTCTAGACCATTTGTGTCAGGCTCCAAAAGCCCACACACACTTTCCTCCCACGGCTCCTCCACCCTTCTCGCTGACCACATCCTTTGTCTGTGGCACACAGGGAGGGAGGCCTGCTTTCCCATGGCAGAAGAGATCATTCCAGCATTTCCCAGAGTCCTCAGCGCTGGGAGAGGCGCCTGCTTAAGGGGAGGCTCTGTGTAGATGGAGTTTCCCCAGCACTGGACACCTCACCATGTGTCTTAGCCTTCATCCATGGAGGGCAGCCGTCCCGGCTGGATCTGAGGTCTCTGCCGACTCGTTTCTATTTGACGTCCCTGGGATCTTGGGTCAGTGGCCAGTTCTCTGGGTCAGATGAGGGCAGCTTGCCTCTGATTCAGTTCTGAGCTTCCGGGAGCACAGTGCCTTCCCCACCCAGAGGCTGCTGAGGCTGGGCGGCTTTGCATACAGCAGCGTGCTCTCCCACGCCTGCTGGGTGCTATGCAGACCCAGGCTGTGTCCCTGGGGAAGGTCGTGCCCTCTGACCCCTCTGAGGGGACTCTTCCTCACCCTCAAGGGGCTCACGGCCTGCTGCTCGTGTCCAAGCACTGGCTGGAACAAGAGGATGCAGAGGACACTGGGCCAGGCTGGGGATCAGAGAGGCGTCCCTGGGGAGGCGGGCTACGGTGGGGCTCAGTGTGGGCCCGCTGCAGTGGAGAGGGAAGCAGGACGTGGAGGCACCCCTTTCCCACCACGCTAGTCCTCACCGAGCTCTCCTACCACACTCTGCCTCCACAGGGTGTCCCCTCTCTAATGCCACAGTCACCACCTGGATCTCCCTGAGCTCTCAGGGCACCGGGCACTCAGGGCGGCTTCCCTGGGCCTGGGCCGCCGTTCGCTGTCCTTGCTGGCCTTCAGGCTCCTCCTGAGACTCCTGGACCTGCGCTGGGGGTGCTGCAGGTCTGAGTCCTGCACCTCTAGTGGTGAAAGGAGGCCCCACACCTGCCACATGCTGCCAGGATCCCAGTCCCAGGCCCCCCAGGGAGTCAGAACCCCAAAGCACCCGTGCCGGTGACAGGTCTTGACACTGAATACCCAGCACTGTCCTCTTCTTTCTCCTCTTGCTGTCCTGCCACTGCCTGGGACAAGGCGTGGCTCACTCCCTTCCATGCTATCCAAGTGGGATTCCCGGTACACAGTCTTCTGGTGGGTCCCTACAGGACGGCGTCTCAGGGCCCCCCTCCACCCCGCAGAGGTTTGCTGGCACAGTCTGGCTCTGCACACTCTGCGACCTCATTGACTGCGACAGCACTGAGCATCTGCCATTGTCATGCTATTTTTAAAGACAGGACTAGTTTTCTGTGGCTGAATCTAATGGCCGCTTATGCATCTGATGGAGACGGTGAGCAGTGAGAGCGACTGGCCAGGGGCCCTGGGCCGCCCTGAGGAGGAGGAGGGCCGCTCTGCCTGCCCCTGGCCTCTGGGCCTAACGCCGGGTTAGCTTTGGGGGACTCAGCCAGAGCTCACGATCTCTTCCGATCCGTTGGCCTAGACAGAAGTTGTTATGATCTCCCCCCATCTGGTTTGGGGATCATTCCGGGGAACAAATCTCCAAAGCCTAGGGCATATTGATAAGGATGTGACCGTCAAATGTTCTGCAGGACAAAATAGGAGTCACTAGATATTTATCGGCTGAATGAGGGAACCGGAGCAGGTGTCCTGGGCACCACCAGCCTGCTTATGGGACCAGCGCTTATGCCCCTCTGCCTTGTGGTTTCTGGAAGCATCAGTGATCCAATAAGAAGGAACCATGGCCAGGACACGCCCACTGCCATCTAGTTGAAGCCCAGCTGCTCTGACGGCAGCCGTGCGGGGCTCTCTGATCCCCAGATACTGCGCAGCATGGGGAAGAGAGGAGGTGTCCCTCTCCGCTCCTGCCTACCCATCCGTGAGCCCTACAGAAGGCCCTCAGGGCTCAGGCAGCACTGCGACATTTGTTTTGAAGGACAAAAATTGGGGATGGGACAGGTAGAAAGGCTGAGGGACAGGGTAGAGGCCTAAAGGCCTGGGCCTGGGCCATGAGCTGAGGGTGGGGCTCAAAAATAACAAGGAAGCAGGGCGTGGTGGCACATGCTTGTAATCCTAGGACTTGGGAGGCTGAGCCAGGAGGACTGTAGGTTCTAAGATAGCCTCAGCGATGTAGCAAGACTCTCAGCAACCTAGCGATACCCTGTTCCAAAACAAGAAAATGGGACTGAGGGTATAGCTTGGAGGTAGAACATGCCTGGGTTCAATCCCCAGTACCCCCAAAAAAGTGACAGGGATTTGAGTACACTGGGGTCAGTGCCGCCTGGGCTGGGGGCTCCTTGGCCTCAGTGGGATGGAAGGGCCCAAAGTTGGGGAACCAGGAAATAAAGTCAGACTCAAAGAGATCTGTTTATAGGAGCGAGAACAAGGCCGGGGAGCCACAGAGCAAAACAGCATGGTGGCAGGTCGCAGTGGTCGAGGTGGCCAAGGGCAGGAATCTGAAGCCAGGTGTCATTAATATTGCCAGCACCGACATTTCCTGGGGTTTGCTATGTGCCAAGTGCTGTACTAAGTGCTTCGTACAGCAGCCTCACAGCAGGCAGGACATTGCTCCTGTTTCGCTGCAGAAGGGAGCTGAGGTTCAGGCCAACTCGCTCCCCAATGTCACTGAGGCAGAGCCAGAAGGAAGCTAGGGGACTCGCCCACCCATACTCCCACAGCTCAGTCAGAACCAAAGGCAGCTGCAGCCCCTACTGACCAGAGTGCCCTGACCTGAGTCTCCCCCACCATCCCTCGAGCGCTGGTTCTCATCATGGGTGACAGTAGAGCCCAGGCACGGCCCCAGGAGAGGCATGGGGCACAGGGACAGACTGCCAGGGCCACAGGCCGGCTGCTGGGAGCAGTCATGTCTTATGCTGACACTGGGGGTGGGGAGAAGGAAGGTGTCTCCCAGTGCCTACCAAGGGACACTAAAGAGGGGAGGGGGAAGGGCCAGGTTCATGAACGCCGGGCGGACGAGGGCGGCAGACCAGGGAAGCAGGAGGGTGGAGGTGGAGCGGTCCAGCAGCACAGATTCTGAAATCAGAGTTTATCGTTTTCATTAACTTTCCCCTTTGTGTTCTTGACACGTGGCGCTTGGCCGCACGCTGAGCGGGGCCGCAGATGTGAGGCGTTACCGGCAGGGGCTGAGCCGGGCGCAGGGGCTAGGAGGATGCTGGGAGTCCAGTGGCCCCGTGACAGGGCCATGGAAATGTCTTCGTAGCACACAGAGAGGGTGCCGATCTGCAGGGAGTGGGGGTGGGCCACACTGACACACACACATGTGGACAGAGAAGTCACATGGCTGTCACCCACCCAGGGCGGCAGAGAGATGGCAAGATTTCTAGGGACGCCTCAGTGCTGCTGTGCGCAGCCCATCCAGGTGGGACGCCCTGTCCACTGAGGCGCACGGAAGCGGTTTACACCTGTTCTCAATCTGCAGCAACACACTGCATGGCTGCCATACCACCATCCCTGTTTCACCAAGGAGGAAACGGAGATGCAGATGCACGGTTCCTCGATGCAAGCCGGAGCAGCTCCAGTGTTCACGGAAGGAAACGACCCTGCCATGCTACCCTTGGGGCACCATGCAAGGCGCCTTCTGTGGTCCGCTCACTTGGTGGTCCTAAGCCCTGGCGACAGAGGCACTGAGTCCCATCTTAGAGTCGCAGCAGCTTGGATGCAGAAAGTTTGAGTCACTTGTCTGTATCCACCCATTTTGAGAGTGTCAGAGCTGGGACTCAGACCCAGGGGAGCGTCTCACATGACTGAGCTGTGGTTTTAATTTCTACCAGTTACATTATTTATCTGCCTCCCCGACTCCCATCGACTTTGCCTGTTGCTCGCTTGGCTAATTGCTTTAATAAGTAATTTTTAAAGTCTTGTGAATAAGCAATTTATAGGAAAGGGCCACAAAAGATGTCCGCAACAGCTCCTGGCAGGTGTATGCCACTCATCGGTGTGCACAGAGGAGGGAGGGAGTTCCTGTGGGGTCGATAACGTTCTGGAGTGCTGGGTATGTCAGAGAGGGCTGCGGGCTGCTGCCTCCCTCTGCACCTGGGGCGAGGGCTCAGAAGTCGGCCTCCCACAGCGTGAAGCTGGCCTGAAGGTGCTCTGGTCAATCAGTACAGGCTGGCCGTCCCCTCCTTCAAACGCGCAGGGTGCTGGCTTTTGTCCCTGGCCTGATCATCCCTGCTCTGATGATCTCGGCGTCAGCGTGGGAGCCAGCAGGGGAGCGGTGTGCGGCAGAGGCCTCCGGGGCCGCGCCCTTTACATGTTAAGCCAAGATCGGTGCTTTGTGGCCGTGCCTTTGGTGGGGCTCGTGGAGCAGTGGGAGCGGCGGCCGCTGTACTCCACCCGGCCCGTGGCTTCCCAGGGGAGCCTCTCTTCTGCAGACCCTGTGCAGCGGCCTTGAAGTCTGAAGACCCAGGCTGGTCTGTCACTCAGCTGCAGGACTTGTCCCCGAGGCTGCGCTGGGCCTCAGCCTCCTGAGCTGTGCAATGGGGCAGCAGCCCCTTCTCCGAGCTGCCGCGTGGGCCGCGCCGGGAGTATGTGCCATGTCAGGTTGCATGCCACCATAGTGTCCACCAAGTGGCATCTAGTTGTGGCCCGGCGTCCCCACCCCTCGAGCCCCCGAAGGGCTTCCTGACCGTTCCAGCCTGCCTGGCTTCTGGGGGCTGCGTCACTCTGTCCTGTAGCACGCGGCTGCCTCGGGGTGGGCAGAGGAGACAGACGCTGGGCCAGTCTGGGGCTCGGGTTGTGCTGGGCTCGTGCCCTCCCCAGTGAACACCCCTGATGGGCTTCCCTCAGCAGGCAGAATGCAACACGAACCCCTGCCCCTCACGGGACTGCATCTCACACTTCTGCATCCTCCAGTCTCTGACTCGGCCCCCAGCCTCATCTCAGCTCCCTGAGTTCTCAGCTCTCCATCCCATCAGCTTCCCTTACACCCCGAAACAGGCCAGTCTGCCTCAGGGCCTTGGCACGTGCTGGGTGGAAAGCACTCTTTCCCACCGTGCACTTGGTTATCTGTGGACAATCCCCAGGCCTGAGTGAACACTCCTTGGGAAATGTTCCTGTCCCACAGACTTCCATGTCCCCATTCTGAATGAATTAGTCTCCCTTACAGAACCCGGTCTCCTCCTGATTCACACGACTTATCACCATTTGTGAATACATATTGTGAGCATGCTTGTGGTTTAATGACTGTCTCTCCATGCAGGCTAGAACACTTGAACTCTGATTACTGTCACAGACAGAGCCCCTCCCCTGCCCCAGTTGGCCAGGTGGCAGTGTCTCAGAGGGCAGGAGGGGTGGTTCTGCAGGAAGGAGGGAAGGTGGAGGGCTAGCCTCAGCCTCCAAGGAGCAGCATGGCAGGGAGAGAGCAGGGGCTCCATGGGACAGCAGGCTGGGTCAGTAGAAAGACCCTGGAGGAGCTGCCTCAGAGCCTGGTGTGCTCTGAGGCTTCCAGAGAGTGGCAGATGTGGTCCTATTGGTGTCTGGTGTGGCTGGCCATCCCGTGTCCTGGGAGGTGGGAAATGGGCCAGGCAGTAGCAGAGGGCCCCAGAATGGTCCCAGCACTCCTGTGACCTGTGTGATGGGGCGGCCCTGCCCTCAGGAGTCAGGGAGTTGTAACTTCCCCTGCATCCGTAGGACTCAGTGGAAGGGGGCTCTCTGAGGAGACTCGGCTCCTACCATCCCTGAGCCACAGGGGCGGGGCAGGGCAGGGTGGAGAGAGAAACAGGAAGCCAGTAACTGCTTCTTGCAGAAGCAGCTCTTTAAAAGAAGAGTTTGTACCAGAGTCAGTTACACACGCTCCTCCTGTCCCTCCCTGACCCGCGGTGCTTTCCCGTGTCCACTCTCTGAGCTGCACCCTGGTGGAGGTCAAAAGATGTGATGGAAAACAAGCAAACAAAAAGCCCTACCATGAACAGACCCCTCTTAGGGTTCCTGCGCACACAAGCAAGCCAGGACATCATGACCTTTTGTCCACTCACTGACACAGGAACCCGCCCAGCCCGCGACGGGCAGAGCGACCCTCGACGCTGGGCCTGGCCTCTCGCTCACCAGGAGGACTGGGCCGAACAAGCGGCAGCCGCAGGGGAAGTAGGAGTCATGAGTCAAAGGAGGGGCCACTTCTCCAAAGCGGACGTAGCAAGAGTCACCTGAGGTCACAGGCTACCAAGCGCTCCCTTCAGTGGCTTCCGCCAACCCTGCCCAAGAGGCGCAGTCCCAGCCAGAGTCATAGCATCAGAGCAAAGGAGGGCCACCTCAGGGACAAGGCTCCTATGACATCAGCTTAAGGACTTGTGGGCCACATGCTCAGCACCAGCCTGGGTGCAGGGAACACTGGGTCTCATGACAGTGTCCCTGCCCTGAGGGGAGGATAAAATTGGGAGCGGAGACTTAAGAGCTAGATCATGCCAATAAAAGACGGGCTGTTTGGGGACTGAGCTGTCATCATAGGCAGCAGCAAAAGGGCCTGGGCCAGCCAGTAGGAGCAGACTGGTAGAGACAGAATGAGAGCCGATGAGTACCGAGGGCTCGCTCTGTGCAGGTCTTGCTCCTGCCACGTCGTGTGTTAACTGCCGAGCCTCATGGCACCCAAGTGAGGCTGTTCTAGCATTACCCCTGTTTTGTAGGGGAGGGGACTGAGGCTTGGGGAGGTGAAGAAACTGGCCCAGGGTAACATGGAGATTGAACACAGGCCAACGGGCTCCTGAGCAGGCTCCTGGGTGCAGACCGTACACAGGGAGCAGCAATGAGCGGCGTCCTCCAGGCGCGGTGTGGGGGGAAGGGCAGGAGATGTGGTGTCTGCACTACTTGAACATAAAATTGGGCCACAGGTGAGGGAAGACCAGGCTGAAGGGAGGTGGTGGTCTGGACAGCTCCCTGCTGGCTGTCTGGGGTGGTGCAAGGTGGTGGTGTCTCCAAGCATAGACCTTTGTGGATCCCACCACCTCTCACCGCCATCAGACATGGTTTCACTGGTGTTTGATGACTGAATGAGTGAGAGAGGACCCATAACTAGATACGGACTTGGTGCATTTCGCGAAATACAAAGTTAATCTTCGTGATTAACCTAGGAAGCAGACATCATGTCCTCTAATTTACAGACAAGGAAAGCAAAGCTCAGAAAGGCTCAGTGATTTTCCAGGGTCCAGCAATTCGTAAGAGATGGAGCTGGGGCCTGAGCCTACGTCCACATTCTTCTTGTTTTCTGCCACACCCCCCTGCTTCTCACCGAGGCAAGACAGGCAGAGAACCCAGAAACTCCACGCTACGCACGGGCCAGCCACCGCTGCTCGCAAAGCCAAAATGGAGAGCACCTGATGTCTCAGAAGTCTCTTTTTCTAAAGAAATTTCCAGAACTTAGATCTCGGAAAGGAGATCTGTCCAAACTGCTGGTAATACACTTGGTAAATATGAGCCAGAAATAATTAGCTAATGAGCTACCATCAATGCTAATTATCTGTGCCAATGGAGCTAAGCATTGATGGAGAGAATAAATAGCTGTGGAAAAGCGCCCCCGGGCTGCCGGCCCCGGGTGCAGCCTGGACCCCCTGCCTGCTGCTCCTCACTGCTCCTGCCCACCAGGGGCGCGTTCTAAGGGGCCTCCAGGCAACAGTGCTCTGAGCACCCTCCTTCCCCCCGCCCCCAGCTGGTCCTGCCTGCCTCTTCTGTCCTGGAGACCCTTCTCCGTGAAGTGTATCCTGATGCTGATTGCTCTCTGCTGTCTGGTCTCCGAGCCCAAAGCTTTCTTCGGCTTGTCCTGTCGTCCAGGGTACGGGCTCTGGCTCCCTGTCCCTGCGTACTGCTCACCCGCAAGCCAGCTGTGCCCACCAGGACTCCAGCCTGGACCTTGGAGCCGCAGGACACAGGCTCCCCGGAGCGAACCCTGCACAGCACCACAGCATTAGTCTAGGGCCAACCCGTCTAAACACACCTCCTACACCTGGTGACATCTTACCAGTTACATCTGTGTGATATGAAGAGAATAAGATTTTGTGCGATGCGATATCGCTCTAGTACACATCTTTGATAAATGAAGGAATAAGCAACTTTTAAAAAATCCTTTCTACAAAAAATAGATAAAAAGATAAAAAAAGAAAAGATAGTCTGAAAAGAAAAAAATTGGAAAAGGTCATAAGAAAGCAATTCATATAAGAAACAAACACAGTGTATTTCAATAAATATTTATATTTGTGAGTAACAACAACAACAACAAATCCTTTCTACAAGCCAGGCACGGTGGCACATGCCGGTAATCCCAGTACTTGGGAGGCTGAGACAGGAGGATTGCAGGTTCACGGCCAGCCTCGGCAACTTAGTGAGGCACTCCATATCTTAGTGAAACCCTATTTCAAAACAAAAAGTAAGTTAAGATAGGGCTGGAGGTGTAGCTCCGAAGTAAAACACCCCAGGGTTAAGTCCCCAGTATCACAAAAATAAAATAAAATATAATAAAATGCTTTCTACAATGCAGTTTATGTGGATGTGATTGTCCCTATTTTACAGACAAATATACTGAGTTTGTCTGTCTGCCTATCTATCTACCACCTATCTATCTCTAGTTTCTTTTTCTTTTTTTGTGGTACTAGGCATTGAGCCCAGGGGCATTCTACCTCTGAGCTACGTCCCAGCCCTTTTTTATTTTTACTTTTTGAAACAGGGTCTCACTAGGTTGCTGAGAGTCTTGCTAAGTTGCTGAGGCTGGTCTCAAACTTGCAATCCTTCTGTCTCAGCCTCCCAAATACTGGGATTACAGGTTTGCGCCACCACACCCGGCTTATCTCCAATTTCTTAAAGAGGGGCGTACCAGTTTGTGAGAATTGGCCGAGAACAGGCACGGGCAGGAAGGAGGTGGTAGGCTGCACGGCCGAATTGTGCCCCACTTCTAGGTGGAGACAGCGACGGCGAAGGGCAGGGAGCTGCGCAGACGTGACCTTAAACTCTCATCTCCAAACAGCTGCTCCACGTCCCCGCCTTCCCGTTGCTCCCACCCGGACACAGGAGTCGCTGGGTGTGTGTCTCGTTTTAGTTCCTTCTCTTCTGAGCCGAGCATGCCTGGCTCGTCTGAGAGCAGGCAGACCCCATTTCAAGGCCTTCCTTCCCACGCGGCATCTTTCCATTCCTTCCCTCTCGTAAAGGTTCTAAGAGGCTGAACCTGGGCCACATTGATAGAGGACAAACCCATGAGGGGAAAGCGCGGACGCCATTCTGGGCAGAATGAAGCGTCCTGGTCAGCACAGGCGTCTCGGGCCCGTGAACGGCAGACAAGCGGGTCACGTGGGAAGTGCTCTTTGTTATATTTTTAAAGATGGTGACAAAATTAGTAGGCATGGATTGGGCACTGGAGGTAAGGTAGGCATTGACTTCTTTTAGGGAAGATTTGAATTGTTCCTCACCATGTCCTGATGGGCTGGGAGGATCCAGGATAAGGCTGCCGTGGAGGCACGTAGTGGAATCACTGTGCAGAGTAGCAGGGGGGCCTGGAACGGGTCAGCCGGACATGCGGATGGGCATGTTGTGTGCGTGCATGTGCGTGCGTGTGCGTGCATGTGTCCCCACTTTATGGAGCCAAAGGTCCAGCCGCAGGAGCGATACAGGGCTCATCTCAAACACGAAGAGCTGCCTGGAGCAAAAGCTATCCAAGGGGCCCAGCACGGGGAATGTGCCCAAGCAACAGGCAAAAGAAAAATGGTGGTGAGCGAGGGACAGGACCCGGGGAGGTGGGGACGATGGGAGTCAAGCGGGCCCCAGCGGAGAGGGAGGCTGCAGTCTAGAGGAGGGACAGAAGCAGGACAGGCACTCAGGCAGGCTTCATCCTGTGCTCCCTGTAGGATCGGGTCTCCGCTCCACGGCAGGGCTGTCTGCCCGGAGTGTGCATGCCACGCTGACCCCTGCACCCTGGCAGAGTGCCGCAGAGCAAATTTTCTAGTCCAGGTGGCCCCAGAACTGCCCTTGGCCGTGTCGCATTGAGCTGAAAGGAGTCTGTGACTTTGGCCGCCATGCTCTGTTGGGGCTGGTTTTCCTTGGCCTCAAACAGTCTGTACTTTTCTTGCAAGATTGACAGTGCAGGCGTGCCCTAGAGATGTGGGGTCAGAGGTGCCCCGAGACGCAGCGGGTGGTGCCAGGCCTCCCAGGAGGGCTGTGGGACTGCAGTGGAGGAGCAAGTCAGGAAGTGTTTGGGGTGACACTGCACTAGTAGAGAGGGTAAGGTGCTGGCTCCGGAGGACCAGCGGCAGAATCAACACAGACAACCCGATGTAAACACAGGAAGCTGCAGATAGAAACGTGATCCCCCAGCTGGAAGTGCCGACACCTAAAAATACGGAGCTGTGGTCCTCCCCGGAATGCTCCACGGCCCACACTCAATCGAGAATGGCGTCTGGATTATGGGTTAGAGTAAATAAAGAAGATCATCTAAGCAACATAACCACAGGTTTTTAGCTTAAAATGACATCTGGTACCAGCATATTGTCTGTCCCTGGGAAACTCAGCTTGCCCTGGTCCCCTGGGCCTTGCCTCCACCAGCAAGTTCCCACCCTGCCTTGCTTTGCCTGGTCAGGGACAGGGCACAGGCTGGCATGCCAGCTCTCCGTAGGGTCCTGGAGTCCCTATTGTTACCCAGAAGCCACTGCTAGACAGGCTGGTCCCTGGCCACGCACGACCTGGTCATGGGGCTCACGTGGGCCGGTCCACTGCCCACACCCACACCAAGCTGCACTCACCTCTTTCCCAAGAACACGATTTGAGTGCACAAGATTTCCAGGGTTGGCTGGAGGCATTGTCTTTGTTAAGGAGAATTCTTTCTACGATAGATCTAATGGCTGGTTCTATAGTGTCCTAGAGATGTGACCCAGGTCAAGTCAATACTTTATAGCCTCCGCTTCCTCGTCCTTAAAAGCGGATGAGAGTATCTCCGACTGCCCTGAAGTGGTCAGAAAGGCCTGCCTCAGTGTCTCTCCCTCCTCTCCTCACTCACCTGCCTTCCCCCACCAATGCCCACTATTCTGTATGCCTGCATCTCACCCACCCTGACCTGTCACTCAGGAAGTCAGCTGGTTGCCAGGGAAACTAGCCTGGAGTCTCAGGATCCAGAGAAGATGAAGGGCTATGTTGGAAAGAAAAAGAGCAGGGATTTATTATGGCCCTGACCCTGGGCGTCGTGAAAGCCGAACCTCAGATCCTGGCTCTGCACCGCTGAGCATCTTTGAAGAGTCGGGCAGCAAGAGACTGCAGGTGCCCACTTACTTCTGGAGCTTGGGCCTTATTCTTTATCTTTCCCCCTGTGGCTGAGGCCAGCAAGAGTAGTGCAAAATCTCGGGCTTGCCTCTTGTGTGGCTCTGCCCGGAGCCCACCATTGGGGCAGTGACTGTGTCATGCTGCACCCTGACTGGTAGCTAGAGGGGCAGCAGTGACTTCAGAGGCCACAGAGCCTTGGACTGAGCCACACAGAGACGCCTGAAGCCCGGGCTTTGGAGAGGACAGCTGTGGCCTCCAACTGTTAGAGACTGTCTTCTAACACCGGCATCTGCAGAGCTCAGAGAAGCTGAGTACATCTGGACCCACGGGGCAGAAGGAATAAGGGAATAAAATGGCTTACGACCATGAGTGAAGGCCCTAGGGCTATGCATCAAGAAGTTCTAAGTGTGAGCATATCCTGGCACTATGTAATCAAGCGTCGGCTGCCCCTCTTCCCTATAAATGTGTGTAGGAATCACAGAAGAACCTGCATGCTTCCTGCTGGGAGACGAAGACGGGCGCAGGAGTTGTGATGAATAAACCAATGCGAACCACCATCTGCTATAAGCAGCCGCAGGGACTGGAAGGCGTGGAGACATGTGGATGGGCCACTGCGGACGGGTCTCCTGGATGACCCAGAGATCCTGGCCCAGACCGGGACCTTCTTTCTCTCTCCCCTGGGCTAAGCGACTGCGAGGTCCAGGTAGCTAGGCTCTGTCTGGGCTCAGCACACCTGCTGTTTTCTGCACCAAGGAGACCCTAAATTTGTGGAGTTTGTTTGATAGGCAGGGGCAGGAAGATAGGGTTGCACAAGGTACTGTTGGCTCTCTGCACTCAGCCACAGGGTCTCTGCTTCTAAGCTTGGTTATTGGGTTGAGAGGCCTGATACGCACGACCTCATGAAGCATGGAGAGAGAGCTAGAAATCTCGGGCCTGTAGGAGCTAACTGTTGCAGAGGCCGGCATGGCTGTCTACAGTGATCACATGCTGGCTGTGGTTCACGCAGTGTTCCTGCTGTGTCTGTGTTCTGGGGAAAAGTAATAAGTCTCTTGTGCTATTTACAAGGAACTGGCCACTTGAAATGGTAGAAAAGTCAAACCCCCAAGGTCAAAGAATATGTCTTTGCAACAGAAAACTGTCACGTGGCGACGGGATGGGGACTCTTGAGCGGACCCAGTGGATGCAGGTCGTCAGAGTCCACAGCACAGATCCCGGCACATATAATTTCCTGGACCATTTTAAATATACCAAGCCGCACAGCAGAACTGGCTTCTCAGAGGCCACTGGTCACCGGTGTCTTTCTCTGCTTTATTACTCTATCCAGGCCTTGGGCATTCTGCCTAAGAGAATATAAATGACGTTCAGTACGTTGCATGACGCGGGCTCTTGGAGGCTTATTAACATCAGGAGACATTGCTCAGCACAGCGGCCTGGCCTCCCTGGCTACAATCATGCAGTTTTGTCCCCAGAGGCAGCTGGGCCTCTGTGCCATCGCGGCCTCTGTCTGAATTCTCGGCGTCTCTCTGCAATGACTCTGTGACTCTCTTTCAGCTTAGTCATTCCCGTCTTCAAGACAGACTTACTAGGAACTGGCATTCTTAGTCATTTATCACATTTCTATTATAACTGTGCTCACGGCCCTGGTCCCTGGATAGAGAGACATAAAACAGATTAAGGCTGAGCCCGAGGCCGGGGGTGCGGAGCCAAGCCTGTGCCTTCTCCTCCGGTCTTCAGCTCACTTCAACCCACTTAGCAAAACGCCCCAGTCAGGGTTTTCAGGTCCACAGCCTGAATCTGCCCAGAAGAGAGCTCCCAGAGCCAGGGAGGACGCTTTCCCTGGAGACATGCCTCTCAGCGCGGTGGCACTGGCTCCAGGCTCCCAGGGAGTCACCTAGGCTAGGACAGCTCTTTGGACAAAGGCCTTCCAGGAAGATGTTGGAAGGATGATAGAGCATGCACCGACCTCCCACTCCGGCCGCTCCTTCTCCAGTTCCAGGGGTGGCTGCAACACGCGCCTGCCTGCAACCCAAGAGTGGAGGGGACCTGGTGGCCGGGCCCTGGGCCACCCGGGGTTCTGTGCCACTTCCTGCACACCCAGCCATGTGCTCAGGACTGTATGTAGTGACCTCATTTCACCTTTGCAACAATCCCAGCAGGTACACACGAGGGTCGCCCACATCTTACAGATGTGGAAACGGAGGTCCAGAGAGGTTATATAATTATCCAAAGTCACATCACGAGGGAGCGCCACTGCTGCGCTACAAACCCAGGCCATTAGGCTCCGATGGCTGGATTCTTAGGAAAGCCACTCAAAGGATATTGTTAAACTGGCTACATTAGAGGGACTTTTAAAAATTTATTTTCTGCTTAAAGAAATAAAAGCACAGAAGCTCTGTAGCGAGCCAGGTTCAGCTGCACCATGCCTGGTGGTCATGTAGCCTAAAGATGGTCGATGTTCTGCAAGTGGTCGGGCTGGGTGAGACCCCTCCTCTACCTGCAGCCCCACATCCAGATTGCCTGCCGCTCCAGCCTCGTGTCCTCATGTGTTCAAGCGGGGCTCACGGCTACTTCAGAGTGTGTGCTGAGAACACACTCAGAGGCTTATAAACCTTAGTGACTAAGAACATAGCCACACGCACTTTCACCAGGGTGTGAACAGCCCTTAGGATTTCCCCCCAAAGATACCTGAAATTGCAAAGAGGAGTTTAATAAAACAAATGAGGCTCAAAGTTGTGGGATGTGTGTGTGGCATGGAGCCTTCCTGTGACTTCCTCCAGTTGGCTGGAAGGACTGTGGCAGTCACCCTGGGAGAGGTGCTGGCCTCTGCCTCCTGCTCCAGCCTTCCCTGCACGGTCATGGGCACTTGGCCTTGCAGACCAGCACGCCCGTGCGCTGGTGTTTCCTGGTACAGGGGCTGCTGAAGGGGCTGGAGGAGGCGCGACCTGCACGTGGCATGGCCTGACTCGGCAATTCCTGTGGATGGGGAAGCAGGGGAGGATGCCACCTCAGCAGGAGCAGCGTCAGGACCCAAACTGGGGCAAGCCAGCGAAGGTCAAACACAGGCCCAAAGGAGGCTGCTGATGGGCACCGCCCACCACGGCAGTCCACCCGCCCCCCAAAGGCACTTGTTAAATGTGCAAATTCTTTAAGTAACAAGGCACAGGACAAGAAATAAACCAGTCAGACATCATTTGCCCCTTCACTATTGGCTGGGCAGCTTCAGAGGTACAGAAGCACAGTCTGCACACACAGGCATCAGCTGATACAGTTCTCGAAACAAGCCGTGCAGAGCACACTCTGGTGCCCACACCGAGGACGGGACACAGGCTCAGGTAGCGAGGGTGCCCAGGACAGAGTTATGAAATGGCCAAGTGTGGGTTGAAGCCCATTGGGAGTTTCATGCATTCATTCATAAACTGGTTAGGATTTTTTTTCAGAATTGCCTTTAATGCAGGTTGGTATAGATCCATCAACTTTTGAAAAGACTGGTATGTCGGAAGTTCTGTGTGAATTTTGAGCACTTACACCTCCCACAAGGATGGCGTATACAATAGACACAGAATCTCCTATACTGACTTTCAAGGAGAAAAGGAGAAATGCACTTCAAGCAAGAAAACTGGGTGTCTGGGAAGGTTTCCAGCCCGGAGATTTCCAGCAGGACTTGGAAAAATGTGGTCTGCTCTATACTATAACAAAGAGTGAGGTGGGAAGAGGGGGCTTTTACACACCCTTCCCCAGCTTGGGCTGGGGTGCAGCTTGGGAGCGAGCTTGCTGGGCATATGCGAGGCCCTGGGTTCTATTTCCAGTACTGAAAGAAAAATTGTTTTCTGCCTTTCTGTGCTAGTTACCTCAGAGGATGTAAAACAGGAAGACATGGAGCCAGCCCAAGAGGGCATAACAATGCGGGTTCTCCAAAAGAGACAACAGTGGGGCTCAGATTCTTTGCTTTCTTTCCTCCCCAAACTCAGAAATCATGGCTATTCCAGCCAGTATGTCAGTATGTGTGTGTGTGTGTGTGTGTGTGTGTGTGTGTGTGTGTGTGTTTGCAGTGCTGGGGATAGAACTGAGAGCCTTGTGCATGCTAAGTAAGTGTTCTATCACTGAGCTGCACCTCAGCCTCCCCTGTTCCCCAGGCCAGCATCTTAGCAGAGTTAGGTGGCATCTGATTCTGGGGGCTCTTGAGGGCTCCTGACTCCCAGGGACAGTCTGGTCTTGAACAATGTTATGGTTAGATATAGAATGTCCCCTGGGAACTCATGCATTAATGTTCAGAGTTGATGCAATTAAGTCACAAGGCTGCAATTTCATCAGGTGGATAGATCCACTTTGATGGATTAACTGGGTGGTAGCCTAGGCAGGTGGGGTGTGGCTGGAGAAGGTGGCTCCCTAGGGGTGTGGCCTTAGGGACTGTGCTTGTGTCTTTTAATTCCCTTGCTTGCTTGCTCTCTATTGCTTCTGGCCTCCATGATGTGAGAGCAGAGCCCTTGCTCTCTTCCTCTCTCTGCTTCCCATCACCATGCCCTGAGCTCTGCAGATCCAGCCTGACATGGACTGAATCTTGAAATGTCCAAAAACTGTGAGTAAATAAATCTTCCTTCCTCTAAGTTGTGTGGTCAGTGGTTTTGGATGACAGCAGTGAGAATGTGGACAGAGACAAAGAACAGTGTCATTCCCCACTTGATGACGCAGCGGTGGCAATTCTCAGGTTTGGGGGTGGGGGAGGATGAGAAGTAAGAGATGCAGGGGGCACGCGGCACTACTGTCAGGATGTGACAGAGAGCAGCTCCAGGTGTTCATAGCACGGAGGGCACAGTCTGCTCCCTCATTCGCAAATGCTTCCCAAGTCTGGAGACTGCTCTGAGCTCCGGGGCCACGGCAGTGAAGAAAGCCTACTCCTGGCGGGGGGCTTACCTCTGGACCAACAAACCAGCGAGGGTAACGGGGAGTGGGGGCTGCTTTCTAAGACAGAGGGGCAGGGGCAGCGTCTTTGAGAGGGCTGCCACACTGTCATTTTATAGAGCAAGGAGGAGAACATATGGGTATCTGGAGACAGCGTGTTCCAGGCATACGGGGCAGCAAGTGCAAAGCCAGGGGTGGAAGTGTCTGGTGCTTCTGAGGCTGGTCTGGAGAGGGGGGTGGAGGTGAGGGGCAGGAGATAGTGGGCCCTGGAAGCCGCACCCAGAGGAGCTGGGGTGTTTATGTGTATCTTCTGTGTGTCAGGCGTGTCCTGGTGTCTGGGGCACAAAGGTGAACAATCGTGGCCCCTGCCTGCAAGGGTTGCTGGTCTAGCAAGGAATGGCAGACAACCAAGGAGCCAAGCCCAGGACCCTCAGGCCCTTGGAGGGGTCAGGGTCTAGGACAGGCGCCCAGGGGCAGTTGTGAATGTGCCAGAGGCCAGCAGTGTTCCGCACCCGGCCGTACCCTCTCTCCCTCCAGGACAAACCTTTGATCTTTCTGAACTTGAACTTCCTTTTGCAGAAGATGGGAATAACAAGACTTTTTCTCTACAAAGAATCAAGGCCAAAGGTGTGAAGACGCTTTGAAGACCATGAAGTCCTCAACGGATATAAAATACTGACACTGTCTCGCTGTACCACTGCATGCCCGTGACCCTGTGCATGAGCGCCAGGTGAGGCTCAGGCTCCCAGCATCCCTCCGTCCACCCAGCAGAACTGGCTACTCAGCCCATGAAGACCTGGGGCCCGGCTTCTTGTTGGAGGTTCATTTGGGGAGTAAATTCCATCAGCAGCTTGGCTGGACCATAGCTTAAAACCAAAAGGCCCCCGACAGGGAAGTGAGGATAATGTACGAGCCACATTTCCTTCTCTGGGCCCTTCAGGAAGAAGAGTCCCTCTCCTCCACCCCGAGGGGTGTCTGTTCAACTGTCCAGTCTGTCTTTGCCGATCGGCGCTGTCCTACACGAGGCCTCCTTGCTGACATGTCCCCTGGGCTCAGGGACAGGCTGGCTGGGGGTCCTGGAGTGCTCCTTGGGCCTCAGTGACTATCTGAAGCTGTGAGTGTCAACACAGACCCCAAGATCTCTTCCAGCTCCGGCCTCCTGACCCTTTGCTTCTCAGAGCAGCACCCAGTCATCTGTCTGGCAGGGGCCACCACACCTGGACTTGGACTTGGACCCAGCTTTCTGTGGTCTTTCTGCTTTCCTCCCTGGCTCAGCCCCTGGGTAGGAGTCTGGTCTCATTAGCATCTTAGGGAGCTCATAGTTTGCTGTTGGTTTTCAGTAAATACAACAGCGGGTTAATAGTCTCCCCAGTAGTACATTTCCCTTTCTTCATTTAGACAATCAGCCATGACGAGCGGCCACTTCTCCCACGTGTTAATGACTACAAGGGTCACTCCCTCCCCCGAGGGGTGCGGCTTTGGGGCCTGCACTTCGCTCCCGTCTTAATGGTACTTATTCTCCTCTGGACTTGTGCTTTCGTCAGCAGAGTCTATCAAGAAGGCGGCTCTGTGGGTGTGCAGGCGGGTGGAAGGTACTGGAAAAGGCGGACTCCAAATACTGAGGGGGCCACCATACCTTGGGATCATTCTCGCTGGGTGGACTGGGGCCCAGAGCTGAACCAGGCAGCTTCTGGATGCCACAGAGCTTGTGTCCAGTGGGGTCTGACGCACCGAGTCAGCGTGCAGCTGGACTGGGAAGCCTAGCGGACAGCCCCACAGCGTGGCTGTCCCTCCCGGGCCAGGCGAGTGAGCGAACCAGGAAGGAGGCAAGGGTGTGGCGGGGGCCCAGAGACCCAGGCCGGCCTCAGACTCGAGGGAGGGGCAGAGCTAGGGAGTCCTCTGAGGCCTCGTGGGATCAACAGAACTGCAGCTCTATCCGCGGGGCACCAGGTAGAAGAGAAGGCAGGACAAAGGGCGAGACAACAAGGACCACGCGGGGGCGCGGGGACTCGGCATCACAGGAGCTGGACACTGAGGAAGGGGCGTGGTGGAGCGGGTCCTTTCCTGTGATGACAAGTCCCTTGTGGGTATAGACAGCCAGCAGTCGAGAGCTTCCAGCAAGGAGAGGCGGGGACTCTAGGACCCCTCAGGTCCTTGGGAGCAAAGAGAGTCTGAAATTCTGAGATTTTCAAGCACAGCTAACCAGGATAGGTGTCTAATGCATAATTTCAGAAAATCACACGGCAAATAAAAGAACCAATAATCCTACACTCCAATAAGGATTTGCACCTTCATAAGATAAAACGTATGACCTCACAGTTGGAAAGAACCTTATTGGGTGAACTATGCTTGCTGCCTTCTTTATAAATAAAGTTTTACTGGGACGCAGCCAGGCCCATTCATTTACACACTGTCTTTGGCTGATTTCACGCTATAGAGGCAGAGTTGAGTAGTTAAGGTCTGTTAACTCAGAGATCCTGTGGTCCACGAAGCCTAAAATACTGATGATCTGGCCCGTTAGAGGAAACGTTTTCTACCTTTTTTTTTTTTTTTTGGTGGTACTGGTGATCGAACCCAGGGGCATTCCACCTCTGTGATACACCCCTAGCCCTCAGCCCTGCTTCTTTTTTGTTTTGAAACAGAGTCTCGCTAGGTTGCTGAGAGTCTTACTACTTGTTGAGGCTGTCCTCGAACCTGTGATCCTTCTGTCTCAGCCTCCCAAGCATTGGGATTACAGGCATGCGCCGCCACGCCCGGCTCCATTTTCCACCTTTGATCAAATCTCCTTAAGGAAACTGAGGCTGATGACTGACCTTCGGTGAGCTGCTTGGTGACTGAGTCGAGACACAGGCCCATGAGTCTCTGCATTAACTGTTTGTTCCCACGCTGCTCTGTGGGTCGGCCCCTCCTCACAACACTCCATGGTGCCATTTTACAGTCACTGGGTGCAGGGGCAGAGGTGAGCCAGTGGCTCAGGGCCACTCCACCTGCCTGCCTGCCGCACCGCGGCCTCGGACGGTAGTGCAGACCCCACAAAACCCGGCTGTAACCTGCTCCAAGAGCCCAGGCCTTGGGAAGCGGAGCGCCCCGGAGAGCTGTGCAGCAGGAACGGCTCCCCCGGTCCCTCTGGCCATTAGCATTCACCTTCTGTTAGCCAACGAAAGGACACATTTACAACCGTCTCAGCGCCACTGGAAAACCCTTTCTCAGGCTTCCAGGAAGTCGCCCCCAGCAGCCCCGATGGGTTGAAAGGGTTTCAACGCACCATTCCTTCAGCGGCATCTGCTACAAACAGCGAGACACACGAGTACCTGGTATTTACCTTCCTCAGAAATAGGAAAACCAAAGGAGACCACGCAAAGGGAAAACACAGGTCCAGTCTACCCACGCACGCATTTACAAGAGCAAACAGCCGAGCCTCTGCCCCGGTCGGGCCTCTGCCCCGGTCGGGCCTCTGCTCTTGTGCAGGAGGTTTTGGAAGCAACAGAACCCACACTTGTCCAGGACAGCGCAAGCTGGAAGCCGGCCCCGCTTTAAGCCTTCTCCCACTGCCCCCCAAGAGGGCGCTCTGCCAGGCGTAAGACTTCCTGTTTCCTGCATTCCTCTATCACACAGCTCTCTTGGAATGAATATTCACGCAAGAGACCAAAGCACACCAGCAGCCCCAACGTGAGTGACCAAGAGAGTAAAGGACACGAGTGGCCCGTGGCCACTGCCCCCGAGGCTCCCGACGCCTTGCTGGGTAAGTCTCTGGACACGTGCAAGGCTCCTGGGCCCAGAGCTCCTGCCCCACTCAGAATCAGCTGGAATCCTTGCACCACCTGGAGTCCCCACCTCCAGCCTCTGATTCATCCCCACACGCCGCTGTCAGGGTGCTGGCTCTAGAATGTACCACTGACCCCGATTTAATATCCTTCCACAGCCCCTCACTGCTCAGAGGATGAAAGCCAACCCCTTAGTCTATTAGGCAGGCCTTTTTTTTTCATGTGCAAATGTCAGAAACTGATTTGAAGAAACTTAAGATTAAAAAAAAGATTGTTGGCAGGATGCCTGGTGCCTTCATAGAAGAGACGGGAGGACCACGAGGCAGTAACTGGGACCTCAGTGGCTAGGATGGGGACTCCTCCGCGGCCTGAGGAAGAGGCCATCTGTGACCCAGAACGGCCCTCTCCACACTGTCAGGAGGGGCCCCTGGATCCGCCGCAGCTCTAGCAGAAATCCCAGGGAGCCCTGGGCCACAGCGCAGCCCTCCACATCGTGGATGGTGGCGTGGGGATGGGGTTGGTACCTGGATCTGTGCGAGTCAAGGGATAAAGACACACGGCCGCCATGGTCCGAGCCCATGCCAGCACTCCCTTTAGGAGCCGGACCCCACTGCAGCACAGGTCCTCAGCGCACGGCCTGCCCGGGGTCCTGCGTCCTGCTCAAGGGTTCAGCACCCTTTTCCTGGTACATTCCTCATCTAAGCTTGGATGACGCCTGCTTGTCGTCCGGGACCTATGTCAACGCCCCCGAGACTCCTCCCCAGGGCCCCGGCGCTAGATGCAGCATCTCTAGCACAGCTAAGTGTCCTTATTGACACTCAACAACAAGGAGAACGATTATGGGAGCCCACGCGGAGCGCGCCTGCACGCCCAGCACTGGTCTAGGCCATGACACACCTGCGCTGACAACAGTGGATCCTGTTACCAGCCCCGCTCCACAGAGCAAGGAGCAGGCCAGATGGTCTATACAGCTTTCCTGAGACTGCAGAGCTACTGGGTGGCAGAGCCACATCCAAATCCAAGCAGCATAGCAGACCTCACAGGCCTCAGTTTACCCAGCAGGGCAGGCCCTGCGACAGCCAGCCTCATGTGTCTGGTGCCGACTGAGACTTGCGGCACATGGACAGAACTAAGCAGAATTCTCACTGGGCAGCAGAAGAGGGAAGAAGAAAAGGCCAGCTGGGCCCCTGGGAGCAGGATTTTGGAGGCTGTGGAAGGAGTGAAATAATAAAAAGGGTCAGGGAGAGCCGGGCGTGGTGGCACACATTTGTAATCCCAGTACTTGGGAGGCTGAGACTGGAGGATCCGGGTTCGCAGCCAGCCTCAGCTACTTAGTGAGGCCCTCTGCAACTTAGCAAGATCCTGTTTCAGAATAAGGAATATAAACTAGGGCTGGGGGTGTAGTTCGGAGGTAGGATGCCGCTGGGTTCAATCCCCAGTACTGCAAAAAAGAAAAAAGGGTTGGGGAGGTGAGTCAAGTTGGTGGGAGGAAAGGTTGACCAAAGACAGGCCACTGGCTGAGGGGCCAGGTGGGATGTGGCTGAGTGTCCCTGGAAGGCCCCTGCTCATGCTCTGCCGCCTGGTGTGTGAGCGGCTGCGGTGGGAAGTCCCTTTGCACCAGGTCAGAGCCGGAGCTTGCTGGGGCGTGCTCCCGCGTGCGGACCCGGAGCGGAGAAACAGCGGCACGTGCCTGCGTGCAGTTTGCTTCATCCTTACGTCCGGTTCCAATTCTTTCTGCTTAAGCAAAGGTGCTTTTTGCAGGGACCACAGCCCCGGGGCGAGCGGCTTTTCTTTTCTCTTTTTTTACTAAATGCTATTTTTTGAGGGATACACAGTCCCTGAAAAATGATAAACGGGATTGAGAAGCCCATCTCCGTGGATAAACCAGAGCACAGACAACACTCAGGCGCCCTTCCCACAGGAGGTGGGGGGCCCTTCCAGGCACGGATCCCCACAGGAGGCGGGGGCCCTTCCAGGCATGGATCCCCACAGGAGGCGGGGGCCCTTCCAGGCATGGATCCCCACAGGAGGCGAGGGGCCCTTCCCACAGGAGGCGGGGGCCCTTCCCACAGGAGGCGGGGGCCCTTCCAGGCGCGGGTGTGAGGAGTCTGGGGGACCCTCCGCTTTACTGCTTTCCCTGGCCCTTCTCCAGTGGCAGAGTCCTGGCTCCCGCCTCCTCTTCTTGCCCTCTTCTGTCCTATTAGTGGAACCCCTTTTCTCAGGGACCCACATTCGAATCAGTCCCTTCTGCCTCCTCCCTTCCTTCGCCCCTCATGAGCCCATTGTTTCTCCCGCTCCCTGCCCCCCACTGGCCGGTCCGCCCCACATTCTCACCATTTTTTACCTGGTTTCTCCTCACTCCGATCCACCCCAGACACCTCCACCAGCCTCGTAAACACCATCTGACCATCCACTCCACTGCTATCAAACCACCCAGGGCTCCCCACTGCCGGCTAGATTAAGGACCACGCACAACCTGGCACTCAAACCTGCGTCGACCTGCCTCGGGGTCTTACCTCCCGCTGCCTCTCATCCAGGCCCGGGCGCTCTCCACCCCGGACCATGCTGTCCCCTCTACCCCACCCTGGTCTCTACTGTCCCTTCTGCTTCCACCCTGGATCATACTGTCCCCTAAGCCTCCACCCTGGACTGTGCTGTCCTCTCTGCCTCCACCCTGGACTGTGCTGTCCTCTCTGCCTCCACCCTGGGTCATACTGTCCCCTAAGCCTCCACCCTGGACTCTACTGTCCCCTAAGCCTCCACCCTGGACTGTGCTGTCCCCTCTGCCTCCACCCTGGGCCATCCTGTCCCCTCTGCCTCCACCCTGGATCATACTGTCCCCTAAGCCTCCACCCTGGACTGTGCTGTCCCCTCTGCCTCCACCCTGGGCCATCCTGTCCCCTCTGCCTCCACCCTGGGGATCATGCCATCCCTCTACCTCCACCCTGGGCCATCCTGTCCCTCTGCCTCTACCACCTTCAGGCTCTATGTCCTGTCCCTGTCTGCTGAAATTCTACCCCACCCTCCCTATCCCAAGCAGCGCCTCCTCCACGGAGCCCTCCCTCTGCCACCTGAGCACCTCCTCTGGTGCCGGGCAGGGAGACTGTGTTCTAGCATTTCTGTGCTTGAATACTCCCCGCGTGAGAACTGACTGTCCATGAAGACAGGCACCACCACTCAGCTTGTGACGTCGCCCACAGTGGATGTAGACACACGAAAAGAGAAAAGCTCACTCGAATTGCAAAAAGTAAAGCTCGGACAAGTTATGTGTCTTCCCTAGATAACAGCTATGGGGCAGCTGAGCTAGGCCTCCCCCGGCTCCTCCATTGCCAGACCTGTGCTGTTCTCCTAGGCCACGTGACCATCGGCATAGCCAGAGAAGCATCCGGCCTGACATTGTTATAACACTGCTGTCATTAAGAAACTCCGCGGATGTCAAGGTGACTGCAAGGTCGTGGGCCCGGGTTTGGTCTCCTGGCTCCTCCTGAGCCTGCCAGGTGCTTTTCACAGTCCTTCCACATTAAACAAGACCATGGGAGGCCACGCCAGGAGCTGAGAGGACAGCTAAGTCCAGCCAGCGGGCCAGCAAGGCTGCCCCAGGCCTGAAGCAACGACACTGCTCTGTGCGGGAGAGCGGTCAGAGAGGGGGTCCTCCCCGGCAGAGGAGACTGTGCCAACACCTGACAGCAGCAAGGTCAGTTTTCCTGGTCAGAGAGCTGTGACAGAGCCTGAAAAGATGCCCAGGCAGAGTGGCTGTCCCCTCAATGGGACACTGCTGGGAACCCGGCCCCACACCATGGTGTCGAATGCCTGGACTCGGGAGAGCAGAGGGTGGCTTGTGGCCACCACGGAGGAGGGCCGCATGGACGCAGGCTAAGCAGGCCCAGCTCTGGAGCCGACCACCTTCAGGAGGGCAGCAGGCTGGAAAGGGGCAGGTGGGGCCACATGGACAGGAGGTATGGGGACCAGGGGTATCCTTCGGTGCCACAGGGCGGCCGTGCAGAGCCCGGGTGGGCAGAGCTGGGATTCAGGAAAGACTTGGGTGCCCTGTGAGGAAGAAGAGGACAGTTGTCTAAAATGGCTCACGGTCCACGTCACTGACAGTCAGGGTAAGCTGGGTGACTTCTAAGGGACGTTGAAGAAACTCCTAACTGGAAACCGCCAAGGTCCTGTTATTTATTTTTTATTTTTTTTTTGGTGGTACTGGGGATTGAACCCAGGGGCATTTTACCTCCAAGCTACGCCCCCAGTCCTATTTTTTATTCTTTATTTTTAAACAGGGTCTTGCTAATTTGCGGAGAGCCTCACTAAGTAGTTGAGGCTGGCCACGGACCCAGATCCTCCGGTCTCAGCCTCCCAATTACAAGCATGCACCACCACGCCTGGCTCCTGTTATGTTTTACGAAAGAGAAAGCGACTCTGCCATGTGCTAACAGTAGGCTGGGGCCCTGCCCCAGCATGGCAGGAGATGCTCGGCTGAATTCAGAAGACCCAGGTTTTGATCGCTGCGACAGTGGCACAGAGCGCTCCACACACTCAGGTCAAGGCGTTGACCTTGGTCCAGAGAGACATCTGCTTCGATCTGCAGCCGAAAGTCAGAAAGGGGATAGAAGCTCACCACAGCGTGCTTTCCTTAAATTAAAATAAATGTGTTTGCAGATACCTCTACAGTAAGAGCCACAGGTACAAAGCCTGTGCACAGACCATCGGTCATCAGGAAGCAACACTTCTCATAAAATGAGTATGACATGTTCGCAGTACCCTGTCATTACTCGCAGGTAACATGAGGATTAAGCTGTTCAGACAAGTAACGGAATGGTTCCTTGGTGTTTCTACATCCAATTTGTTAGGCAGAGATGGTTTGGAACATTCCTCTACGTCCCACACTCACAGCATGAACAACAGGACACCCAGTGTGACCAACACGGCCGGGTCCAGGATCTGGGGCTGCACCATGGCCCTGGGCAAGTCCTGTGATTTCTATGTTGTGGTGTCCCCATCTGTGAAGTGGGGACATAACACCATTCACCTCCATGGGTTACTTGTTGAAGATTAAAGGAGACATTTGTGAAGAGCACAAAACAGGGTGTGTGCTCACTGAGTGTCCGGGACAGTCAGCCACTGTAACAAAGGACGCTCCTTCCCGTGTGCCCATCGGGAAAGTCCCACCCCTCTCCCACGGACAAAGCTCTTATGCCCTCCTACCAAACCATCGCGCCTAATTACACAAAGATTTGTGTGTACATAGAAGTCAAAGTTCAAAAGCCATTCGCAGCTGGGCATGGTGGCGCACGCTTGTAATCCCAGTACTTGGGAGGCGGAGACCGGAGGATCTGGGTTTGCGGCCAGCCTCGGCTACTTAGTGAGGCCCTCCACAACTTTGTGAGATCCGGTTTCAAAATAAACTATAAAAAATAGGGCCAGGGGTGTAGCTCAGAGGTAGATGCCCCTGGGTTCAATCCCTGGTTCCGAAAAAAAAAAAAAAAAGCTATTCGCCTCCAGTTGTTTTCTGTGAAGGACTCGCTATAAAAATATACTACATCAACCATGTGAACCAAGGGGGTCAGCTTTGTTACTTATGGCCCCCAATTTCAGCTAGATAAACAGTTATTCCAGGCATGACACCAGCCCAGTGCATGATAGAACTGCTTCCGGTATCTGCCGGCTCCCCAGCAGGAGGCACGGTGAACGGTTTGCAGGGTGGTCTGTGGCTGTCCAGTTCATGCTTTCTGGGCTATGGCCACAACCTCTGGGCCAGCCTCAGCTCACCAGCACTGGCTGGGGGCCTGGCGTTGGCACCGAGGAGGGGAGCAATGGGCTGTCTGCTAAATTAGCCATATCTCAACCAGGAAAGGGGATCGCTAACTCTGTTTTTCTCTTTGAGAATGAGATTTCTGCTATAGGCTGGACCCAGTTTTCTGGGTTGGGTACACGGACTGAGCTTTGCACCCTGCCTGCCCTGACCCAGCAGCTAATGGCAGTGCCTGAAACTTCTAATAATAGTCCCCTCCTAGGAGACAGGATGCTTGTGGTTCCTGCCTAACTTTGGGTTTAGTGTCACACCTTGGGAAGATTGCCTGAGAGGTACCAAAGCTTAAACAAAAGAACCTGCAATTTGTGTACTCTACCAGCAGGTGGCAGTACCATAAGCCAAACCACCAGCAGCCTGCGTTGCAGATTTTACACGTTAACCATTTCCAAAGATTTATTAAAATATATTCAACTTTTAAACAATATTAATTTGCAAAGATGAGAAACCTTGAAAAAACAAGAATGCAGACATCACGTGGAACATTGAATCTGATTTTAGGGGTTAGTATTCCAACAGCAGTGCAGTGTTTGGTTAACTAGATCAGGGTCTCTGCCCAGCTGTGGGTTGCAGGTGACCCTTCCCAGACCCTTCCTTCAGCCCAGCGCTGGCTTCTCCTGGTCTCAGAGCCACTCACCATCCTACCATGACAGTCATCCTGCTTTGGAATGCCTGCCTTCTCTCTCTAAACAGTACTGTTTATTGAGCACTTTCGTACTCTGTCCAGGAGCTAAGCAAGACAGTCTGCACCTCTAGGCTGAATCATCCTCACACAGACCCTCAACCCATGTTCTATCTCCATTTTACCAACAGTAGACGAGTCAGTGGGGACGGAGCCATGTCTCAATGCAGGCGTGCCCACCTCCCACATCCTCCACATCTGCCCAGCCCTACCGGCTCAGGGGAAAAGAGCTTGGGGTTCTCCCCAGGCTGGCGGGGCTCCTCGAGCTGTGCCTACCATGCTCATTCTCCCTCTCAGAAGGGGGAATTGCTCTGACCTTTTGGAAAAGCAAGGCGCAGCAGGCCCTCACCCCACTGTTCTTTTATCCTAGGGGCTCCCTGAGGGAGTGTGCGTGTAACATCCATCGATTGACTCGCGGGTCTGGATCACCAGCAGGGCCTGGCCGGGCGTTTCATCCCAATCCCTCCCTCAGCAGGAAGAAAAGCCGGGCAGGAGAGTGTGCTGCTGCCGGGGGAACAGACACTCAGCAAGGGACTGGTTAGTGGTGGAGACGGGACTGGAGCTAGGGTTTCCTGTCTTATGGTCGGTCTGAGAACCCGCTGGCTTTCCTAAACCATTTCCCTGTCCTGAAGAAGTGAGAAACAGAACATCGAACACAGAAAACAAAACAAAACAACAAGAAAAGAGGGTATAGTGACTGACGGGGCTTAAGAGTAGAGCGTGAGGCTCTAACAATGGCTCCGCAGAACAGACCAGCAGTCACTTCCTATGTTGGGTCCCCGAGGGTGGCATCACCAAGGTCGCAGGAGACTATGGGAACCAGCCATAACATTAACTTTGAAAATTTAGGAAACACCAGAACTCCCCTTTAATAACCCAGTTTATGTCTGTCATCCATGACTTCTCTAAAAGTTTGTTCCTGGAATCTATTTATAATTTAGCCCATACTGTTTCTCTTGGAGTAACGATTTTCGCACATTTACTACCTACAGCGTAAAGTACTACTTCCCTTTATTTGGCCTGAAACTATCAAGCTCTCTGGCTCTGCTCAGCAGGGCAGGATGAGAAGCCATTAACATCTTTCACCTGAAGAATTATTTTTAAAGAAGCTAATTAAGTCTACAATGAAAACAGGTGTAATACTATGCAAACACATTAATTAGGCCAATTTTGAGGTTCCAGCGAGTTCCCTGAAAACGTTCAGTCCATTTACAAGGGCTGGCTTTCCCCAGCTGACTTCTCACTAGAACCAACTTCGGTAAGAATTTTCTGTAGTCACCTGTATGGTCGTAGTTTATATCCGACCCAGAATAAAAATGAAAAGAGTAGGTCAGAAATACATAAAATATAAAGTATAGCTGCAGTGACAACTTGAAAATACATTCCTTTGTTTTCAGTGTCCAATACTCTAAAAACAATTCCTCTTGGGACAGGGGTTCATTGGGAATGGCTAACCCACTCCAGTGTCCCAGTGGACGGGTGGGACACAGGAGCCCCCATCCTGATGAAGAACTGCCGTCTCCCGCGTCCTTCCAGGTCAGGGTTCATAAAGAAAGCATGGCCGCCCCGCCTGTGTTTCGTTAGCAGTAAGTCAAGCCGGTGGCATGGGAGATGTTGGGGAAGACATGCTCCTTGAAGAGGTGGAGACAGGGCAGATCGATGGTACTGTCAAGTCTCCTCTTGAGAGCTGGGAGGAAAGGGATGGAGGAGGAACCAAGCCAGAGAGAGTTCCAGGTGGAGTGGTTTCCACCATGGGCCGGGGCTCTGGGTCCCCTGTCTTCGTCACTCGGGCTCAGGACAGCAGGCCCTGCTCAACACCAGGACTGTCCAGTGGGCAGGGGAGGCCGCGGCCAGGGAAGTCACATTCTGTGCATGTTCTGCAGATGGCACAAAGCCGAGTGATTGCAGGTATTTTAGACTCAGTATAGACAAAGCCTACTTTCCAAAGTTGGTTTTTGACATCTTAAGAAGAGATCTAGTTTCCGGAGACCTGGGAAGCCCCCTGAGGTTCCTGCACCCTCAAGACAGAGCAGATAGAATACAGGACGTGGCAAGCCTGTCTTCAGATGGCCTTTTTAAAGGGGACCTGTCACTCGCCAGTAGTCTAGTTGTGCTGAGTACAGTGTCTTAACCAAACCCTGCCAGAAATTTGCTTGTCTCTGGGACCAGCTGGGAGCTAGTCTAGGACACTGAGGCTGTCACAGAAGAGGCCGGAAGGATTGGGATGCGTGGAGGGTGTCAGAGACTTAATAAGAGCTGGCGCTTTCAGCAAGGCCTGAACTCACAGCATGGCTTTTCCCCGAGGAGCGCCAAGTGCTTTAAAGATGACACGCTAATCTTCACAGAGCCTGGAAACGGAAAGACTGAGCCTGCAGGGACCAGGGAGGATGGGGGAGGCCGACTGCTGGCTGTGTGATGGCTCCTGGAGTGGATGAGTGGCGTGGATGGTGGGACGGCCATCCTCAGATGCCCGGTCCTCGTCCTCCAGGCTGCTGCCGCCCTGCCGACTCTCACGCCCAGCGTTATAATCTCTCTTCTCAGCATCGTAGCTTTATTAGTAAGGAACAGCATGGAATAAAGGAGCCACAGAGCAGATAAGCAAGTGAGGAACGGGAAGGTTCAATAGGAAAAGCAAGGAGCTCGCGGAGGGTAGAGTTCTCAGTGAAAACTCCACCTCCATCCTTGGCCTCGGCTTCCGGCCTCGGACGGGCGGTGTATCTGATGAGGAACGGGGCGGCCACAGCTCACTTGGATGGTCGAGTCTGGGTCCTGCTCCGTCTCTGAGAGCGTAGAGGGCTTGGATGCCCAGCAGGAGCTCCAGTTCCCGTGTTGGTACCATGCCTGGCAGTCGGCATGCAGTGGTGTCAGCCACGTAGACGTGCTTGTGCTGCCTTGAATATACTTGCTCACCTCCCCCGGCTTCTCAGAAGCTCCTCTACCTAAACTAAGCTTGCACGGAGGGAGAGAAAGGGGGCCCCTGGCCAGGTCTCCTCGTCCCCAGCCCCATGTCTCTTCTACTAGATCTACAGAAAGGAAATGTCCCAGCATGCCCCATGGAGACAGCATGAGGCCGAAGGGCAGGAGGCTGTTTTCTATGCCCAGAATGTCAGACTGGAAAGGAACTGGAGACCAGCCGAGGGCAGCATGCAACTCCACCTCACATGTGCACTGATTCTCAGCAGGGACTGCAGGTCCCAGGAGCACTGTACTGGCGGCTTGGGCGCATCTGGCTCAGTGGGACAGCACGCGGTGATCAATGACCCACGTCAGCCACGGGCGTGGGAAGGACTACTGGAACAGAGATGTCACCATACTTCCTTTTTTAGTCCAACCTATTTTATAGACAATACAATTAAGTATCAGACACACTCTAAGGCACACAGCTGGACATGAGTGGAGCTGGATTTCAAGTCCACAGCTGCGGACCACAAGCCCGACTCTCTGCCACTGCTCCATCCTGTCCTAATACTAGTTCCAGCTCTGGAAGTGTGGGTCAGCGCGCTCTCTGGGACTCAGTTTCCTCATTTGCAGACTAGAGGGAATGCTTCCTATTTTATCCATCTCTTGGAACTGCTGACCATCAGATGAAATGTCAGAGTCCCAGAGCTCTGAGACCCCATGTCTTTCCTTCGCGCCAGGGTGCAGTCGATAGATGTGCAGTCCCGCACGGCACGGCGTTACGGGACCTCGGGACGTCTAGCGCTCTTCGGTTCTGCTTCGGTTGTGTCTGGTCCGTACCACAGGCTCCACTCTGCACCCCACATGCAGGAGCCTGGGAGGGGATCGAGGCTGGTGGCAGAAGCAGACCCTCGTCCCCTAGAAGCAGCTAGCTCCAGGTACTTGCTGGAGCAAGTGGCTGGAGGGGAATCTTCTAACAGGGCAGGACTTTGTCCCCCTATATCTCTCACCCTTCCCTTCCACTCTCAGATTGGAGGCCCAGACTTGGCCAACACGCATGCGCCTGTGACTGGACTGTGGGCCACTGCCCCCAGACTCCTGCCTCCTTCAAGAAGAGGCTGATGGTGGCAGGGCCTGGGGAGCGAGGAGGGTTTCCTGGTCTAGCGGTGGCTCTTTCTTGGTCAGCCTCCCATGTCTGCCTCTCTTCCCTCTTCATCAGAGACCCCCTCCATTCCCTGCCTCTGTCTCCTCCTCTTCCTCCGGACTCGCTGTCTATGGTCCTTCAACCCAGCCGCCTGTCCCTCGGGGTCCTCTTTCTACAGCTTCAGTATCATGGTGACCTCAAGAAAAGGCACCCCCCCAATGCACACTTCAAAGCAGTGTTTCTTGATGCTTTTCATAAAAATGGCACATGGCAGAGGGTCGCCATAGCGCGGAGGTCATGAGCTGGGCTGCTGGTGGTAGAACAGCGAGATTATTCATCTTTTTTTTTTTGCGGTACCGGGGATTGAACGCAGGGGCGTTCTACCTCTGCGCTACGCCCCCGGCCCTATTTTTTTATGCTTTATTTTTGAAACCGGGTCTCACGAAGTTGCGGAGGGCCTCACTAGGTAGAGAGAGAGAGAGAGAGAGAGAGAGAGAGAGAGAGAGAGGAGAGAGAGAGAGAGATATAGAACGCGTGCGCGCATGCGCGCTGAGGTTGGCCGCGAACCCGGATCCTCTGATCTCCGCCTCCCAAAGTACTGGGATTACAAGCGTGCGCCACCACGCCCGGCTGAGATTATTCATCTTAAGCAGCCTCAGATTCATGGGATTGTAGAGCTGAAGACGAAATGGCTAACAAAGTCATTTGTTCTACCTAGCCCGAGGTGGGTTCTAAGCACTAAATGTATCTGTGAGAGCGCGGACTCGATAGCTCGCGGGCAGCTCCTGTTGAGGTCTGAGAAGCACCGATCCATTGGCTTTCTTTGATTTCTAGATCATCTCTGCTCACTAGAGTGTAAATACCACAAGGACAAGGACTTTTGGCAGTTTTCCTCATCACCGTCTTGCGATCGCCTAGAACAGTCCCTGGCATGTGGAAGTCACTCAAAAAATATTTGTTGAATGAATTAATAATTGGCCTCGTTAGAGTCCTTGGGGCTTCTCAAAAGAATCTAATGTTTTTCATCTTCTACATGCCAGCCCCTCAAATAACTCTAGACAGCTGTCCAGTTCCCCGCTCCGTCTCGCTTCCGACAGAACATTTACAGCTCCCTGAACGTGGTGTGAAGAGAATCCAGACCCTCTGTCTCTGGGGTGCCGAGGGGGTCACAGAGCAGCGGGCACCAGGGACCGTCTGCTGATATGGAAGTGGGGGTCCCCGGGGTACAGCAGCTGTGAGGAGGAGAAGCCGGGCTGAGAGGTGTATTCAGTAGGAGAACCACATCAAAAAAGAGGGGAGGTAAGAGCCATGATTCAGAAGCTTCGTAGGCAAAACAAACCCCAAGTGTTTCCCCTGTTCCTGATGTTCTCTGTATGAGCAGCAGAATTCTAAAACAAGTGCAGCCAGACCAAACTGCTGTAGCTGGAGAGGGGGTCAGATCAGGGGTCCCCCCATACACACACACTGGGGCTGGACCCCAGGGCCTTGTGCATTCCGAGTACATGCTCTACCACCGAGCTACACTCCCAGCCTGCAGTCAGCTTCTTTATTCTGAAAAGGCACCGAGAACATGTGTTATGAACTGCGCTGGGCTTGGGGATACAGAGTGGAAAGGAAAAGTCTCTGTTGGTTTGACAATTACAGTCTAGTGGAGACACCCAGGCAGATCGCTGAAACTCTACAAAATGGCCACAGTGACACAGGGTGGAGGGCAGAGGGAACAGTGGAGGCGAAGGGGCCCCTGGAGGACGAGGCAGCCTTAGAGCGCCCACCCGACCACGTTGCCTGGGCTGGGTGCTTCTGGCTTTCCTGCGAATCCTGGCACACTCTGGCATGCTGCTGGCAGAGGAGGCTGCGGACACTGAGCCAGGTGTGTGCCACCCCAGGAGCAGCACAGCGCGGCCTTTTGAGCAGAGGCCAAGGGCTTGATGAGGGTCCCCTGTCCTGCTGTTTCCCCAGGGAGGTCAGCTGGGCTGTTCTGCTCAACAGTGTAGAAGTGAGAGGCTGAACCCCTGAAGGGGGCAGCCCCTGGGACGTGGGATGTGATCAAGGCCACATGTTGCACACCCTCTGGGAGTCTTAGACTCTTCTCGGTTCTAAGAGAACCTTGCTAGCAGTGGCTGGCCATGCCAGCAGCAATGGCTTGCTCTCTCCTCTGCACACCTCCAGCGCACAGGTCACACGCACACGCCTTTCCACAGCCCAGTCCACCGCCAACCATGACCTCTGAGCGTGCCCGCTGTCCACAGAGTAGAGGAGCAGCCCCAGCGTGGCGGTGCCTGGGAGGACGCCGACAGCGAGAGTGACCATGTGAATCAAACTCCAGACATTGTTGGGGGCTGGAGGGCGTGATTATAAACCCGGGGAGCCGGAGAGCAGCCCCACAGAGCTCCAGCGCCAGGAAACATGGTTAGGGCCGTTATGAATCCGGAGTCCGACTTCCCGACTACACTGGAGGGGACGGGCGCCATCGCCAGCACAGGAGGTGGATCTGCAGCAGCCTCGGTCTTTTGCTAGGTTGCTGATGCTGAGTAAGCTGTCATGGCGTGCCTCAGTTTCCCTTACTGCATGTGATGGATAAGTGGCTCACTACTAGGAAACACTGTGCTTTGCTGAGCTTCTTTGTGAGAATGCTTAATGATAAAACCCAATGATTTGTATCCCCCTGGTCGCTGGTCTGCCACGTGTGGTCTGCATGTCCTGGCTGGGCATGCCATCCACGGGTGGCCCGGGCTTTCTTGCCCTGAGCACACAGTTCCTTGATGATCAGAGTGGCTGAGTGCCTGTTGGTGACCATCCCTGCTCTGACACCCGGGCAGTCTGCATGGAAGGGGACAGCTCACCTGAGGAGGTATGTGCCCAGGAAGGTCACCAGGGGACATTGTGTGGTGGGAAGTCATTGTTAGGGGCGGTGTCAGGCTGCACTTGAAGGAGGTTCTCACGTCCTGAACGACTCGGTCTACTGCAGCCGGGGGATCTGCCTCTAGAAATCTACCTCTAACCTCTCACGTACAGACGGGAAACTATCTGTAGGTGAGGCTAGCCCAGAAAACAAAACAACAGGGTTGGCTTGCATTTGAACAATTGTGTTTTTACATTTTGTGTGTGTGCGTGTGTGTGTGTGTCTATGTGTGGTTCCAGGGATTGAACCCAGGGGTATTCTACCTCTGAGCTATACCCCCAGCACTGTGTGTGTGTGTGTGTGTGTGTGTGTGTGTGTGTGTGTGTCTGTGTGATGCTGGGGATAGAACTCAGGGGCTTTCCTGCGAATTCTACCTTTGAGCTAAGCTACACTCCCAGCCCTATTTTATTTGGTAACAGGGTCTCTAAGTTGAGGAGGGCCTCACTAAATTGCTGAGGCTGGCTGTGAACCTGCGATCCTCCTGTTTCAGCCTCCCAAGTACTGGGATTACAGGCGTGCATCGCCACGCCCAGCTGTACCTTTATTTAAGTATGTGTAAAAATTTTTTTTTGTCTCCTCAACCAAATTGTAAATTCCCCAAAGTGGAGCCTGGGCTTCTAAGCCTCAGACCCCACAGCTGTGCAGGACACAGAGGGCACTGGAGCCCCTGTTTATGGGATGATGTGGGGGCCTCTGGTTGCAAAAGGTGGGCTAGCAGCCTTAACCTTTACTGAGCCCTGCAGTCCTGGGACGATGGATGAGCTGAGTGAGGTTACACTGAAGAGGAACTGGGCTCCTGCCCGTGTCGGGCAGTGGACAGATACCAGGATTCACACGTGAGGAGCACATGGCATCTCGGGCCAGGAGTTCAGTGCAGGGACAGCTGTGGTGTGGCAGATGACACAACAGTATGAGAGGCCACGGAGCCCCGGAGTTCCAGTGTAGACTCTGGGGCCATATCATCTAAAAGATCTTGGGCAAATTACCGAATTTCTCTACCTCTCAGCTTCTGCACCTATAAGGGGCCACAGTAACACCAGTACCTGGTATAGGGTTGTCGTGAGGACGAGTTAGGACATGTGAACTGCTTAGGAGCACGGAAGTGTTAGCTACTGACACATGCTAGAGGAGGTAGCAGAGGCAGTGGGCACACAGGGGGAGGGGAGCCAGGGGGGAGGCTTTCTGGGGAGATGCACAGGAATCTTCCAGCAGAAGAGAGGTGACCCCAGCTGGGGAACAGCATAAGCAACGGCTGGGAGGCATCAGGCTAGGAAATCATGTCGGGCTGTGGGGCTCTGGCCCGGGTACCAGGGAGGGGCAGGAACACAAGAAGGTTGGCGCTGCCCGGGGTCTCCGGACTAGGCAAGGTCGGGCCCCCAGTGGAATGGCATCGTTTCATACTGAGGAGGTGGATGGAGCGGAGAGGAAGATCAGGAAATTAAGAACAGGACTAGTGTGTACGAAACCACCACCACCACCACCACCACCACCATAACCACAAGCCAGGCACTGTGCAGACAGAGCGTGGACCATCTCACCGGTCCTCACCAACCCAGGAGCCCTGTGTGTAACCCCTGTGTGTGTGTGCGTTGGTGTGTGTGGGGGGACAGGCATCCTCTGTGGCACAGAGAGGCACAGCCTGCTAACTCACCTGGTGAGACCAGGGAACAGCTGAGAACAGGTGCTGGGGAATCCTGGACTCATTTAATGAGCCCAGGACCCAGGGTTCTCAGGAATGAAGGGGATGGTGCGCGCCGCTTTCAATTATTTACGAATTGAACGCCAAAACCCAAGTTTGCCAGATGCGTACCATGCGTGTGTGTGCAGGCGTGTGTGAGAGTGTTTGCATGTGCGTGCGCACGCATCCTCACAGGTCCATCTAGACCTGTGGATGGAGCGAGCGGGGAGTCAGGGGGGCCCAGGATTGGGGCCGATCCTCCTTATGAATGATCACGATGTGGGTGTCGCAGGAATGAAATTAACAGATGGCAGTAAATTTGTAGGACATGAGAGCTACTGTTTTAAATCCAGAATCACAGGACCCCTTAAACCACGTCTATGCAGGGCGTTTAATATGAACATTAAACCTCTTCTCAAGAATTAGCTCAGTTCTGATGCGCCTGCCCTCGGGGGTGGGAGGCGGGCGTGGGGCGGAGGACGCTGGCTGTCCTAGCCATGGAGCAGAAAGAATCGGAGAGTAATGGGGTGGGCGGAGGGGGGCAGAGCGAGGTCCCCATTCATCTTAAACTGCACTGCTCCTGACAGACACGGAGTGGGTAGCTGTTTATCTCTCAAACCTCAGCTATTTTCTTTAGTAACGGGGTGTAAACTAACTTTCTTCAGGGCAAAATCTTCAGCTGAAGTTGGGGGGGCATCAAAGGCACAGAGCTGTAGGAGGACCACACCCCGCTTCCTCCTGAAAGAACCCCTCCCTGCTCCTCATCCCCGCGCCTCACCCAGGGCTTCTCTGCACACTCATCCATCTTTCCACAAAAATGCAATCTCCTCCTCTTGCCCTGCCCATGAAATGAAGAAGTTTGGAGTTTCTCTGAAACACCCAGAGGTGGAACGGGGGTCGGGGGACTCGCCACCACCTATTAGATTTGACATTTTAAGGGCAAGCGTCAGCCCCCTTGAGCCCCAAACTGCCAGAGAGGACAGCGGGGAGGACAGGGCATGCCCTCTAGACATGGAGATGAGCCCATTCCAGACATGGACAGGGTGAGCCTGCTGGAAGGTTCTGGACACCAAAGCCCAAACTCTCGGACACGCACTTAGGGAGCTCAGAATGGCGGCCGCCCTCTGCCTGGCTCTCTCCTCTCTTCCATCAAGGCAAGCCAGGTCCCTCAGAGGCATGGTGCCAGGGGGAGACTTTCCACGGGTCTACCCCTCTGCCTGAACCCGGCCTTCCCAGAGCACCTCTGCCACCTGCCTTGAGGGGCACCCTGTGGGTTGGGGGCTGGCGCCACTGGGCACCAGAGCTTTGTCTGCGCTTTCAAGGGGAAAGAAGACTTCTGGGTAGGCGCAGGAGCATGAGGGGCCTGCAGGGTAAGGCCCCTCACCCCCTCAAGGTTGCGTGGAGAGGGGAAGGGATGAGGCAGATGTTACCCCAAATTTCCTTTCACTTGATTTAAGACTCTAAGACCACAACACATCATCGCAGCAGAAGTCAGCGAACCGTCCAGCCTTGGAGCTGCATGTTATCAGAGAGGAGCTCAAGCCAGACACATCTTGACACCAAATGAAGGTAACCAAACACTTTCTTGTTGGCTTGCTTATCAACCAGCTGCTCACATTCATTTGTTTTTTTGATGCTGGGGATGAGCGCCAGGGGCATTCTACCTCCGAGCTTCACCCCAGCCACTTTTATTTCTTATTTTGAAACAGGGTCTCCTTATTTTGCTGAGCCTGGCCTCCAACCTGTGATCCTCCTATCTCAGCCTCCCAAGTACTAGGATTAAAGACATGCACCAGCACGCCTGGCTCTAGTGCTCAAATCAGAACCTGGAGCCAAGGAGGATGGTCAAGTGGATGAGCACTGGACCGTGAGTCAGAAGAGCCTCCTTTAGCCTCCTGCCTGCTTTTCTGGCCTGGGACAAGCCACGTAACTTCTCAGAAGCTTGGTTTCTTCATGGACAAAAGAGAAACGCTACCTCCTCTGCTTTTCGCAGCTGGTGTGAGGAGCAGGGAAGGGGTGGGTGAGATGGAAGCACACTGCAGGCGCTGCTGCCGGCCCCAAGGAGGGCTATCCGCACAGCTTTGGGGAGAACTCAGGGGGATCCTTGGGCCTTTAGTTCAGTGTATGATGTCTCAGTTTATGCCACCATCTTTTTGTTTTCTTTTTTGTGATACTGGGGATTGAACCCAGGGGCACTCTACCTCTGAGCTAGACCCGAGCCCTATTTTATTTTTTATTTTGAAACAGATTCTTGTTGAGTTACCACGTGCTGCAGGTCTTGAACCTGTGATCTTCCTATCTCAGTCTCCCAAGTCCTGGGATTACAGGCATGCACCACTGCACCCGTCTGATGCCACCGTCATTTTTTGCAAATGCTTCCAACCCCACGGGCTAATTTCTACCCTTCATTCAGGGTTCTATGGCACCTGGGTCACAAAGCATCAGGTTTAGTGAGGACACGGAGCCATTTTTTTCTACCTCTGGATCAAGCTTATCAATTGTCCCCCCGTGCCCAGAACAGTGGCTGATGTAAAGTCAATGCTTAAAAAACATTTGATAACATAATGAATAAAGAGTTGCTGACGGGCTAGTCCTCTGGGAGTGAGGAGGGATGGAGGGTTGTTCCTGTTTCCTAGTGCTAGAAGATTCTGCAACCTGTGACTGATCTGCAAGCATTCCAAGGTTAGAGCTCTACAGCGCCAAGGGCAAAGCTATGAAATGCTCTGGGGGCTGGAGCTGCCTCTGGAGGGACCCGGATGATTCAGAGAAGGCAGGGTAAGCACACACTGACTGGTCAGGAGTGCACATCGACGGATGCCCAAATCCAGATGCCAGAGGCCAGCAGGGTGGCAGGGCGGGCAGCTCACGGACCATGAATCGTGGGAGACTTCTCAGACACCTCTTAACGACAGTAGAAACTGCCGCCTCGGTACCAGCGATCATTCCATTTTGGCAACTTTAGACCCTTCTCCTCCCTTGGTATTCAGTGCGCCGGCTCAGTTTACCACTTTGCGATCATGACCAGCAACCTGTCTTTGTAGGTCTGACCCTCGGATCCCCATGCTACCCAGCACATACGCACACATCGGGGCTCCCAGAATCCTGAGCTCACAACCTAACCCCAGTTCTGGGCCTGGCTCTTGCCTGGCTGGGTTCAGGAGAGACCGGGTCTGGGAGGAGGACCCGGTCTGGGAGGAGGACTGGGTCTGGGAGGAGGCGATCAGAAGAACCTCACCCCAGGGGGTGAAGGAACAAAGCTCCACTTAGCAAGCGCCGCAGTGGACAGGCAAGGAAGACCTGGCCATGCCGGGACAGGAAGGCTGGCTGTGGGTGGCGGGTATGGTGGGCAGTCCTGGGGGCCGTCAAGGGTAACGGTGGCCTCCCCTATGGGAGTGCTGTGGTTTCAGAGAGGGAGAGCAGGTACCAGGTAGGAATACAGTAGCCCCTGGATGGGGACCCATGTGCGGGAAGACCTCTGGGAACAGACTCCCAGGGGTGATCAAGCAAGCACCCAGGTCACTTACTGGAGGAACCAGCACATTGCTGCCTGGAAAAGCTGGGTGGAAAGGCCAATTATCATGTTGTGAAGGCCTGCATGGGTCTATCGGGCTCCCCTGCTCAGAGAGGCTCCCCTGAGCAGGCAGCCCACCGTGAACTCAGCACAGCACTGAGTACGCAGTTGTTTACTAAGCACTGGCTGGAGGATTCATAAAGGGCTCTGAGACTACCACGTTTTTCTTCATGGTATGAAAAACTTCCTAGCATGTACCAGATAGTCAATAAATATTTGTCCATTCTACTATCTGTCCATTTGTTTCTTTAAAGAAAAATTTAAAAAATCATACCTTCAGTGTATCCAGCACTGTGTTAAGCATTTTATAAACGCTAACGCCTTTGCTCTTCCTGACAACTTTATGAACTGGGAAGTGATTGTCCTTTCTACAGGAGAGGAGGCAGAGGGACAGAGGCTAAACTGCCTGAAGTCACACAGCTACTGAGCGACGGGGACAGGATCTGAACATACATACTAAGGTTCCTGAGTCCGTGCTGTTTAGTCTGCTGTCACCTGCCAAAGAGAAATGGAGGGGAATGGATTCCTGGCGGCTTCTGAACCCACACTCTTCTCCACCGTGGTGCTCCCCTTCCACTGGGCTGACCTCAACCCTAACAAAAACCAGCATCTCAGTTCTGTGGCTGCCCTCGAGGACACCCCAGAGGACGCGGTGAGGCCAGCGGCGGGGCCCGGAGCGCTGGAAACAAGGACTCACCTCTGCAGGTATGCTGAGTTTGAGGCTCACGGCTGCAATCTTGAAATGCCTCTCCTACAGTCACAGGTTAGGAAGAGTGTGACAACAGCTTTGTCTGAGAAGATCCAATTATTTCCTGTTTACAGCGTTCTTGAGCCTGCTGAGAAGCCGGGGCTCGCTTTTCTCTTTGGGTGAAGCATGTACGCGCACACTGAGTAGGGATTTTTGAACCCGGTGCTAAGTTCTGGGTCTACCATGGGGAGCTCGGGCAAGCTCATGGTCTCTCAAGAGCCTCTGTTTCTTTATGCATGAAATGGTGGGAAAACGGATGTGAGGGAGCTTTAGCTGAGTTACGGTTTGTGCGAACGCACGGCCTCTCCTGTTCATCTCCTGCCTACCGGGGGAAGAATCCGCGATGGATATCTGCGTTAGGAAAGGGTTTTGGGGACAGTAGGTGGGCAGGCGGGCTGCAGCTCAGATTTCTAAGGGGGACCTAAATGGATACGAGGGGGAGGCCATCCATTCTGCTACTTGGAGCCCCGCGGCTCAACGAGGCTCAGACCCTTCCTCTAATGCAACTGTACCGAGTCAGGAAAATGTCACTCCTGCGGACCATCATTCCATTACAGAGTGGGTTGCTCAGAGAAAGGCATTCACGAAAATCAAACTCACGGTATTAAAATATTATTTAAAAACACAGACATGTAAAAAAGAAGCGCCATCCTGAGGATCGCTTCGTTTTTTGGACAACCTTGGGCAATTCCCTTGGCCTCTCCTTACATCTGTTTTCTCACCTATAAAATACCGGAGTCCGGCTGGGATCTCCGAGGTCTTTTAGGCTCTCGAAGGTGTATTGCTTTCTCTTTTCCAGTATCAGCTACATAAAGGGAGCAATCCGTTTGGAATCAATGGCGAGTGCGGCCACTTCCTAACGGAGCAAAGCTGCCAAATCCATTCGGCTCACTCGGCCTCGGTTTCCCACTTGTTCCATGGAGAACAACAAAACCATCTCTAAGAGGGAGCGTGAGGCTCACAGGAGAGCGTCTGTGGACATGTGGGGGTTCCAGTCTGGCCTTTTCCAGCAGGTTTTAGGCTTGTATGGCCCCAACTACCTTGAGAGCTCTGCGTTCTGGAACAGCGCAACAGAGCCCCCCTCCCTCCCACCAACTCTGGAGAGCCGGCCTGCAGTGCCAGGGTGAGAGGAGGCGTATGTCTCCCGGGGTCCCTGCTGCACCTTCCAAAAGGCAGGCCCTTTGCCCCTGGCCCCACTCCACCTCCCCACCCTCTGCTGGTCTTTCTCAAGCCATCTGGAAGAGAAGCAAGCAGACATGTCACTGCCTATTGAATCCAAATGCCAGTGCAAGATGAGCCCTGGGGCTGAGGCCAGGGACCAGGTGCCAGGAGCCCAGAGCCAGTCACTGGGACTCCCACGCCACAGGAGACTGGACGGCTGGGCTTCAGGGGCCTGGAGGCATCGAGGAATGTGCACCTCCCGGCTTGTCAGGGCCTGGAGTGTGTACAGGCGGGTGACAAGGGCCACAGGCATTCAGCAAGGTCCCTTCCGTCAGCCTGGAGAGCCTGGGTGCACCGAGGCAGCAGTGCACAGTGGGGTGATCTGCTTGGCTCCCTGTGCTGGCCGTGGACCCCAGACCCTCGCAGGCTCGGCTCCCCTCTTAGCCCCCAAGAGCAGAGTGTAGGGAGCTGGACGGAGCCTTTTTATCAAAGAGCCTCGCCTAGACAGGCAGCTTTCTTTGCAAGACATTCACTCAAACCAGAAAAAGTAGCCATTGAAGCTGACTTCTGTCTAAACGGAGGAACAGAAGAACCTAATAAGCAAATCATCATAAACTAAATATTTTGGAAAACCCCCCATTATAAATTTCTCCTTGAATGCATGGTTGATTTGCAAAGCAAATCCCTGGGGGTAAAAAATGAAGAGAAACTGAACATTCAAGAGGCAGGCAGCTCAGTGTGAAAAGGTTTAAAGCAACCGTCGAAAGAGCCACGAGAGAGCCAGGGCACACGCTGGCAAGGAAACCGCGACGGGCCTTCTCCAGAGCTGACAGATCAGGCAGAAAAACGTTTCAGGAATATGGAACATTTGCACAAGTAAGAAGCTCAACCTCACGCATGTAAGAAATGCAGATGCTTTTAAAGTGTATGTACAAGCCCTTCAGAAATGCATACAAGGTGGAGACGGACCCAGATCTGAGATTTTAATCTAGTGTGGAAGCTGATCTCACCAAGGAGCTGCAGGCCACAGAGAGCGGCTCAGCTCTTGCTGGCTCCCGAAGGACGCCATCAGGGATGACTGCTTGTGCCGTGTGAGAGCTGGGGAGCCCAACGCTTCCCTGTAAAGTGTGTGTGTGTGTGTGTGTGTGTGTGTGTGTGTGTGTATGTGTGTGTGTGTGTGTGTTACTGGGGATTGAACCCAGGGGCATTCTATCTCTAAGCTACACTCCCAGACCTATTTTATTTATTTTGAAACAGGGTCTCACTAAGTTGTGGAGGGTATCACTAAGTTGCTGAGGGCTGGCCTCAAACCTGTGATCCTCCCATCTCAGCCTCCCAAGTACTGGGATTACAAATGTGTGCCACCATGCCCAGCTATGTAAAGTGCTCTTGAACTCTGGATACACCTGGCTCTTGACAAACCCCCATGAAGACAATCTGATCGTCCCACCTACTTGTTCTGCTTCAGGGTAACCAGGGGCGTTTCTGCAGGATATTTCTCCAGAGTTTTTGCTTTTGGGAGATGGCGTGGAAACATGCCAATGTTTCTCCAATGCAGAAAGCCCTAATTCTGGGATGCAATTCTAGATGACCAGAAGCTTCAGGAAGCACCAGGTGCTAAAGGTGGGTCTTGAAAAACCAGGGGTTTCCCTCTCGGAATGAAGGCCTGAGCATTCCTGGTCTGATCCGGGGGCACCCCTGCTCTTCCTGGCTAAACAGTGACAGCCTGTCCAATCAATCACGGGGGCCCTGGCCCAGGAGCACTCAATCTGGAGTCTGAAGCTGTTGGTCCAAAACACAGAATATGCGGGGAAGAAGACGCCTTAGGCTTCAGGTGTCCACAAATGGTCCCCAGAAAGGCTGGTCTCAAGTGGCTCTGCTCCAAGTGCAGAACGCACCCCAGAGAACGCGCTACTTCACGAGAAAGGAAGTCTCCACAGGTCCGCAGGTTCAAGGCCACAGATAGGGCTTCCACAAGTACTTCACTATGTAGAAAGATGCTATGTCTCCCTTCCCATGGTGGTTCCGGTGGGAGAAAGGGGCCCGCGACACTGACTCTACACTATGACCCTTCTGTCGACCTTCCTCCTGACCCAACTCTGGCGGAACTTCACAACAGTTCCATCTCTGCCAGCCTTTTGAGTCACGACAACGCGGGCCCACAGGTACCCTGAGGGTCTCGATTCTCTGGGGATGCAGGTTCTGAGGAGACAGCCTCCAAGACACCCGAGAAGCCCAGGCACTGGCCAGCCCACCCAGACCCTCCTTGGCTGGAGGAGACCACTCAGTGGCGGACCAGAGACGGGGACAAGAGCAGCTACCAACTCTGCTGGGCTCCCCAGTTCCATGGCCAGCAGGACAACGCTAGACATGGATGAAGGGCAGGCGGGCTTGGTCCTGTCTGCACCCCATCAATGACCCTCCTTCCCACCTCTTAGGGTCTGCTCTTGACCCCCAAGCCTTCCTGACAGGGACCATGAAGGCGAGGGAGTGCACTATGCTCCTCGGCCTCCTCCACACCGGCTCTCTTTGCTAGGATCGGCGGCCGCATGAGCTCGCCCCACAGGCAGCCGAAGCAACTGCTTGCCCGCTTCCTCCCTGGACTCCAGTACTCTGCTCAGGGAAAGTCCTCCACGCTTTGGTCTGAACTGCATTTCATTCCCCACCAGACGCCCAGCAGTACAGCTTAGTTGCCCCTTTGAGTCACAAGTCATTTTCTTTAAAGATCACCCATGAGTGGGTTTCTCCTTAGCAACCCACTCGTAAGATGAGCAGAAGCCAGCCAGGCTCAGAGGGAATGTGGAGGGCAGGTGGCTCCTGGGCTCCGGGGGAGGGGACTCAGCCCAAGTGAAGGACTGGGCGGTCCCTCCTGCTGTGTTCCCTCTGTGCCTGTCTCTCCATCTTGGAGGAAGTGGGCCAGTCCACAACAGGGACCGATCAGAAGCAGGAGGACCCAGGAGGGCAGGGGTATGAGGACAGGTATCTGGCTAAGGCCCAGCAGCTTGACAGGGTGACCTGCCGAGAAAAGCGGAGGGTCAGAAGACAGACAGCGCAAGTTGTAGATCCGGATGGAGGCAGCCACAGCCTGGCCACAAACACTAACCAATCAGACAGGCCTCGGAGCCCTGGGAGTCAGGGAGTTTGAAAGGGCTGCGCAACGAAGGTGGCGCGATGAAGGGGCTGAGTTGACTAGGAGGCCTGGGGAGGGCAGGAATGTGGTCCCAGTGCAAGGGTTGAGAATGAGGGGAGGCGGGGCTGGAGCAGGAGCCGTGGTGGGAGGTGGCCCTGACAGCACCCTGGGTGCACAGTCCTCTCGCGAGAGGCGGCCTGAGTGGCGTGGGCTGCTGGAGGCACACCTGGCCCTCTGCAGTCCTCCCTCTGTCCCTACCTTAGGTCCCACCAAGGTGATGAAAATTGTGGGGGGGCCTAGACCTGTTCTCCTGCTCCCCCACCTACCTGCTTTAGAGTAAGCAGGCGCAGCACTAGTGGATCGTCTGCTTGCTAAAGCGCTGTGTTAACTAACAACCATCACAAAGAGAGAAAGAAGGAAGCAACGGAGTGAAACCCAACTCGAAGCCCCAGCAGAGACACGTCCCCCGGCTGCCAGGATATCCCTCTCAGACTTCCCCATCTGCTCTGCGCTCAGGGCCTCCCAGCTGAGCCCTACTGTCAGGGGAGGGCCCCTGGCCCCCTCGCAATCTGTCTTCTCTGACACCACTTGGATCGCGTTTCCCCTGGAGATGCCAGGGACCAGGAGGACCCCTCGCCTGTCGGTGGCAGGGAGCCAGAGGCCCATGCCTGCTACCTGCACCTGGGCTGGGCAGGAGGGGTGGAGGACAGGGGTTCTGGGTTGTGGGGCACCCCGGCTGAATCTTGATTTCTCCCTGTGCCCCTCCCTTGCCGTCAAGCCCTCTGTCTCCTGCTGTCTGTGACGACATCTCTGAGGAGACCCTTCCTTTCTAGCTTGCTAATCACTGCGTATGGGCGCTGGGAGTAGGCTGGCCTTATGTAGGTATTCCCTGGGCTGCACCAGGCTCCTCCCCGGGCTGAGGGACAGGCTCTTCCCGCAGGCTGTGCTGCTCCTCTGGGGAAGGGGGGCAGCTCTGCCTGAGGAGCTGGACCTCGGGAGACAGGGAGGAGCAGAGATGAAAACCACTGGTGTCCGCTGGTGGCTGCTGTACAGACTGGTGGGGGCGAGGAATACTGGTCAGGGCTTCCCCACCCCTGGCTCACACACAGGCTCACACCATCTCTCTGCCCTTCTGTGAAGTGGGCAGCTGGGCCAGATGACCCTTCCTGCAACCCGACCCCCCAGGAGTCAAGGGAGACTCTGCTGACTCCCCTGCAACTTGTTGGCCTCTCTCTCTCTCTCTCTCTCTCTCTCTCTCTCTCTCGTTCTCTTTCCCCCCTGCTGTGGCAGGGAGCCAGTCACTATCAGCTGAGGTAGCTGTAGTGGGAAGAGTCCTGCTCAGGGGTCAGGTGGCCCCGCGTCCAATCCCAGGACGCTGGTCTCATTAGAGTCAGCTCCCCACCAGCTAAGTGAGGCGGCTGGGAGGCGAGATGAGCCATTTTCCAAGGTGACTTAACCCCTGTTTCCCTCCTCAGCAAGGACAAAAGCAAACACGGGGCAGCATCCCGCACACTCCCTATTCGCAGGCTCATTCCTTTAACCTGTAGGAGGCAGCATCATACCTAGATGCTAGAATTCGTTTGATCTGGCTTCTAAATCCAGCTCTGCCCGGAATTAACTAGGTAATGCTGGGCAGGCCACCCAACCCCTCCAGCCCCCAGTCTCTTATCTCTAATATGAGATAAGAAACCTACTTCAGAGACAATGCATAGGAAGTTTTTCTTTCGACCCAGGTAAGTATTCAGGGAATAGTTTCATTGTGATTATCATAAGGTTGAACAAGTCACTTACTATCCGGTGAAGACGGGTGATAGGTCCAGACTTGTCCATCGCTCAGAGCATGCAGGCATCCCTGCAAACAACAAGCTCTTTGCTTCCAAAGGCCAAGAAAATATGCTCAACAGGAGGCTGCGGCACACATCTCTCTCCTCTCCAAAGAATGTGACACTGGCTCATGGAAGTTTGAAACTGATTCTCAGCTAGTGGAGTCATTTAAAAGATTGTTCTCAAATGGGTATCCCCAGCTCGGGTGAGGAGGCTGCCCTTTGGAATGGGTGGTTCAGGGGTGGTCCCCAGGAAAGAAAATCTGAGTGGGTAAGATCCTCTTTCACAGAACCAGATGTCTGACTCCCTCCTCCAAGCCTCTCCCTCCCCACATCCCAGCTCCTGGTCCCCTCCGCCAAACGAGGACAGGACAAAGCAATATCTAATTCACTTGTATCTGGCAGCTTCCAGCCCTGCTAGTCTGTCCCTGCTACCTCTGACACCTGGCCACGCTGGCCTGTCTGCCCCTCAGGATGCTGCAGAGACTGCTGCCCAAGGATGTCGATCTACTGCCTCCCATTAGCCAGACCTCTGACAGCCTCCGAGAGCCTCGGCCTGACACAGGCCTCTGAGGCCGCTGGGAAAGGTCAGGCCCCGGGAGTGCAGGCAGACAAGGGCTCGCCGAGACGGGGCCAACACAGCGGCCCCGCTAATGGGCCATCAGCCAGCACATGGCCTTATTGGTTTTAATCTGCCAGCCCGAAAATTTCTCTGTGCATGTGTTGAACACATTTAGATGTTTCCGTCTTCCCTCTCTGGTCTTCAGAGGCCATAATGGATGTCCCCACATGCTGGCTGACGACATGGCTCACCGCACACAGCTCTGAGGATGACCGCTTCCATTCCTGGCCAGCTGACCATGCGCTTGGCTCAGGAGGGCACTGGGGCAGGCGGTGGGAGGCCTGGGCGCCAGGCCTGGCTCCACCAGAGCTTACCAGGATGACCTCCAGCATGTTATCTAATCTCTCTGGGCCTCGGCTTGCTCATCTAACTCGGGAACAACTGTTGTCCTGCATATGACGGTTATTGTGAGGTTACGTGAGGTCCTCTTACGCAGAGACACAGTTGTGAAAGGGACTTGGAAGGGATGAAGTATATTAAAGTTTGGACACAAATTATTTTAGGACTTGGTCTCATCTGTCCCCAAGCTGGGAATGCTATAACTTTCCTGAGTATGGGCAGTGTGGCTACGGCCTGTCCCAGACTCCTTGCCTCCGGCTCAGGGCACCTCCTTACCAGAGCCTGACTGACTGTCACCAACGGAGGGCTGGGGTGAGGCGGGCTGTCCCCGTGAAGATGTGACTAAGCTGCAGACATCACACCTGGCGATTAGGAGCAGCCAGGGTCTTAGGTGCTGCCAGGGCAGAGCTAGGAGTTTGGCTTCTAGGGGGAACGGGGGTCTAACTTATCTCCCTCTGCACATGAGTGGAAAATCACCCCAGCTCCAGAGGCCCAAGGCCAGCCTCTGTCCTCCCTTCCAGCTCCCAGTGGGGCTGGGGGAGCTGACGTGTCAGGGACCCTCTCCAGCACCCCGAATGCTTCTTGCCCACCAACCTGTTCCTGAAGGCTGACCTAGAGTCACCCTCTAGTGACAGTAACAGACAAGCTCTGTAATCATAAAGTGTACACAGCACATTACAGCTTGGAGAACACTCCCATCTCTCTCGATTCACAGCCCTCTGTGTAGCAAACAGGACAGATCTCTTTAGTACCTATTTACATCCAGGCAAACTGGACATTGACTTGTTAAGGGACCTGTCAGATGTCATGGAGCTCCACTGGAACCTGGTCTTTGGACCCGAGCCCCTGTACCAGGGAACCAGCAGCCAACGGGCACAGTGAACAGTTCCAGCGGTGTGTATCCCCTAGCCGAGCAGGGAGCAGGGGCCATGCAGCCGACACGGTGGCGAGAGTCCTTGATTAAAGGAATAGTACTAGAATTGCGGGGAGTCAGAAGCATGTCCACAGAGCCCATGGAGAGCCGGGGTGCCTTCTACCACCAGAAAGGAATCCTCTTTGTCCTTTTCCTCCTAGTCATCCACCCAGAGCTAGGAGAGGATCGGACCTCCAAATCCAGCACCCGAGGCCTGAGCAACTGTCTGTCTGCCGGGACCCAGGGCTGCCCTTCACGGCTGCCGTGCGGCCACGGGAATACTCCAGAGGTGTAGGCACAGAGCCCACACCTGCAGCCAGACCGACAGGCCAGCTTGGGGTGCCTGAGAGCTGAGGGGTGGCAGCCCTGAACCCCGGAATGAGCTCCTCCGCAGGAATGGGGTTCGCTCCCTGCCATCTCTGCCCCCACCCTCCCACAAAGATGCAGTTCTTTCTGCTCATCACTGAGGCCGCTCTCGGGGGAGCGCGGAGAGAGAGGTTCGTGTCCATGATGGCAGAACTCACTTCCACAGCGGCCAGGAAACACACAAACCAGAGAAAAACGGTAAGACTAGGTTCTTTATTTTTATTTTGTAGAGCGAGGTCAGAGAACCTCTTTCCTGGGAAGCGAGGCAGTCCATTAGAAATACCCAGGGGACAGGAGCTGCCTCCTGGCTGAGAGGCCTCGGGCTAGATCCGAGCCTTGCCACAGGGAGCCTCCCTCTGGGGACACTTCCAGGAGGCCACGCGTGTTGGCACTCAGCACAGAGGGTGGCACGCAGCCCTTCATGTCGGCTGTTGTCTTCTTCTTCCTCTCTCGTCCCTCCCAAGCAGCATCTCCCAGGTCCCATGAGCATTTTCCTGACGTGGACAATTCCCCAACACACACACAGCCCTCTTTACCGAAATCCAGGACGACAACTCCAAAACCGTTCTTAAATACCACAATGAATGGCTGCCGAGACTGTCGGGCAGCCCGCGCCATGGCTGCCTGCATGGAGACCAGCCCACTGTGGGCATCTGCTGGTGGTGTGCGGGCTCCAACGCCGCCCAGGGGCCCTCAGCACCACGCGGGCTCTGCCTCTCCAGGCGTGCTCACAGAACGCTCTGTGACTGCTAATCTCCTGTTATTTCTCTTCTCAAAGGAGTCCGTAATAACCAACTTCTAAACTGTGGCCACCTCCCATGCGGGGTTCACACAGCAGGAACCATGGTCCCTGTTATTCGTGACAACTCTCCTTCTCTGTGGGCCAGAGTGGACAGGGGAGGAGGCTGGCGAGAGGGAAGCTGCCCACGTGATCACCTGCTTGGGGCCTCTGGAAACACGCAGCTCCCTGCAAGAAGCTTGGAGTTGGAGAGCCAGGGCCGTGGTGACGGCAGCCATAACCACAGGGGGAGCCATCTGAAAATCTAAAACCCGAAAGGCTCCAAAACCCGACCCTTCTTAAGCTTCGACATGATGGCAAAGACGTTCCATACCTGACGTCACGTGACGGGTCACAGTTAAAACGCAGGCACGCTAAAGCAACCGCACAAACCCTCTGCAGGCGACGTGTACATGCACATATGAATTTAACACAAAGGAATTTCGTGTTCAGACTTAGGTCCTATCCCCTAGATCTTTCATTTTATATATATGCAAATATTCCAAAATCCAAAAAAACCCCCCAAAAAACCCAAACCCAAAATGCGTCTGTTCTCAACCATTTTGGGAAAGGGATAGTCAACGTGTGCTAGGCTGATGTGAGGTACATGGAGGTCAAGCTGGGGCTTATGCGAAGGCCGGACACAGGTCAGCAGGCTTGGCCTGCAACCCCAGCTCAGCCACTGATGAGCTCTCTGGCCTCAGGCAGGCCACTCAACCCCTCCGAGCCTCAGTGAGAAAGGATGATCACAGTACCCAGCTCCAGGATGGTGGGTCCTGTGAGCTCAGAGTGCAGGCAAGTGAGAGGTACAGGGGACATTTGGGATCTTGCATACCACTCCACAGTCTGCATTTCCTTAACCAATTGCCAGTCTTCACTGTCAACCTGGACGTTGATGCTCTGCAGATCTGGCCCCACACGCAGCATTTGCCCCTGCTGCCTTGCAGAAGGTCACAAGGCCCTGTGGTCTAATGCCCTGGGGGCTCATCTGTCCCTAACTTTCCCCAACCCAGCCAGAGCCTGTGTTCCCTGGGATACACAGCCACATTCTCTTAACTCCCCATTCGCTTCTCTCCCTCTGCCTCTTCCCTGTTTGTCTCCTCCCCAGCTCTCCAACCCCCTCCAACACCGGAGTTTTGCTTTATCTCCAGTAGCTTAATGCTCTGCTGATAAGACCGGTTAATCCTCTGCTGCTCCCCTCTGGCAGAGGCGGAGATTAGAGGCAAAGGGTCAGGCCATCTCCCCTTCAAGGGCACTGAGGACAAGCATGCATGAAGCAGGGAACTGGATCCTCTTTCCCACCCAGCCTCTAAACCTGGGGTGCCCCAGTGCTTCCGGTGAGGAGTGGTGCCGGTCACTTCTAGATGATGAGCCTCCTGATAAAATGGGGGCATGGGTACCAGAGAAGTGGCCCAGAGATGGTCCTTGAGAGCAAAGTGGCCAAAGGAGGCATCTCCATGCCCTTTCGGTGGGGTGATGCCGAATGAAAGGGACACAGTGGAGTTAAACGGCGCTAGGCAGCCGCCGGAGTGTCGAGAGTCCAAGACCTCTGTGGGTCCGGCTGAGGGTTAGTGTGAAAAGCTAATTCTGAAGAGACATGATCTGTTGAAGAGGATACAGACTATCTTAGGTCATAAAAATGGCTCATGTATTTAGTTGTGACACATGTTTATTAAACATCAGCTATGGTTTAGGCCCTGTCCACAGAGAACAAGGATACAATGTTTACTTCCATGGCGTTGATTCTCAAGGTGAATAAACCATTCTATTCTTATTAACTGTAACAAGTAAAAGAACAGCCCTAGGAAAGAGAAGAAGTGGAGGACCGGATGGGAACTGCACAGCAAGGGGCGGCCTCTCCCAGGGATGCTCTAGGACGGGCGGGCAGGAGGGGCATTGCAGGTAGACAGCAGCAGCACATGGGCATGTTCTGAGCTGGGATAAAGTGGGTTCCTTTGGGAAACTAGAGAAGGCCGGCAAGGCTTAAGAACAGAAATTCAAAGCTGGAAGAGATTTTTTGAATTGCATCTCTATTGTGATGGGAAGTCACTAAGAAGTTTGGGGGAGGAGAGATAGCATCTATGTTATCTCTGTTTTTATGTGTCATTCTGCCTGCCCAGTGGGAAACAGAGCAGAGGGAGGAGGAGGATGGAGGGGCCGAGTTGTGACATGAGTTGTGACATGTGACACGGAGCAGGTGGTAGTGATGGTGACCTGGCCCGGCACGGTAGGTAGCGGTGAATACGGAAAGCGCCGTCCTGGGTTACGGGTTACAGATGTGTCTTGGAGATGGGAGATGGGGTCAGCAGGGTCTGGTGATGGGTTGGATAGGTGGGGAGACTTCTGAGGGGACACACAGATGTTTTAGCTTGAGTCACTCAGGAAGTACAGGTGCTTTTTACTAAGATGGAGAAAGATGGAGGAGGTGCAGATTATGTGTGGGAGCTACCATGGAGGTAAAGAATTCAAGTGGGGATCCCTTATGCCTGAGATGTCTTTCCCACAGCCAAATGGAAACTTTGCGTAGACACGCGTACCTAGGTTACAGGTGGCTGCACATCACAGAGAGGATCTCCTGCCATTGGATGGATGACATTGCTCAGGGAGAGAGAGCGTGAGGAGAGAAATATTCCCATGAACTGTATTGAAACAAACAGATAACAGCTGGGAAAATGACACGGAGGCTGAAAGATGAGAGCTACTCAAGGCAGAGGAAGCTGCCGACGACAGCAGGAACCTTGCCCAGAGGTGAGCACCTTTAACGTATCTGCCGGATTCCGCACCATGGACATCACGACTTCCCAAGGGCAGTTTCCTAATGGATAGAAACCAGCTGGGAAGGAGGTGAACAGCACCGGGGGGCGGGGGGGAGAGTCAGATTCTCAGCAGCCTGGCTCTGGAAGAGGAGCAGAGGCGGGCAGGAGCGAGCTATGGCCTCCCAAAGTTTCACCCGGGCTAATGTTCTCCAAGCTGGCAGCTGAGGGCCCGCGTGCCGTCATTCCGAAGCCCCTTACAGTGCACGGGGAAGGTCCTTGAGCTACTGCCGGCCCTTCCCGGCCCCCCAGATCTACCCCGTACACCCTGTGCAAGAGCCTCGTTCCTTGCTTAAAGCTCACTCAGGAAACCTCTCTGTGTCGTGCCCTGGGCATTTAGAACTACACATCATACAAGTCTTCTGGCTAGAGGTACCAGAGACAGAGAGCCTCCCAACACCCTCTAGTGGAGAAACTCTGACCTTAACCTCCCCCCCCCCCCCCAG
>PVJS01000565.1:38975-51143 GCA_004027185.1 Glis glis | reverse complement strand
CGGGCGTGGTGGCACAGGCCTGTCATCCCAGTACTTGGGAGACCGAGACAGGAGGATTGCACGTTTGAGGTCAGCCTCAGCAAATTAGCGAGACTCGCGGCAAGCAACCTGGGGAGACCCTGTTTCAAAACAAAGAATAAAAAAGGGGGGGCTTGGGGTGTAGCTCAGAGGTAGAATGCCCCTGGGTTCAATCCCTAGTATGATAGATAGATAGATAATAGATAGATAGATAGATAGATAGATAGATAGATGAGAGAACGAAAGCCCTGCCTGGTGGCTGGCCCCCTACCTCCTCACCCATGCCTCCCACACTGCTGGGACCCCAGGCTTTCCCTGCACGTGAGGGCGCAGGGAGGCTGCCTCTGCAATCCACTGTTTTCTTTGTGGTGCCTGCACATCAGAAGCATTTGGTAAATATTTGTTTACTTTCAGTTGACTGAGAAAAGCCAGGGCCCTTTCCTCTCTGAAGGCTGCAGGCCTGCAGCGGTATGTCCAGGCCGCATGGACAGGGCACACCAGGCCCGTACGAGAGGTAAACGGGTCCACGGTGTTTACCAGCCTGGCGTCTGCAGTCGTTTGAGGAGGGCCAAGGCACTGGAATGCGAGTTGAAATGAAGCCATTACGGTCACCTCCCATTTCAAATGTTCTTTTAGAAGCCTACCCCTTCTTGGAAACTTTTAACACTTAAATTACAAACGCTCATGTTTTCTTTTAACCCTATAAAGAAAGGCTTTTTGTTTTGTAGTTTTGCCATTTTAAGCAGCTGGTTTCCTCTGGCACAATCCTTTTTTTTTTTTTTTTTTTAGAATATTGAAAAGACAGCTTTCTCACCCAAACCTCTCACCATGTTGTGCTGCTTGGGACAGCACACTGCAGGAGTGGAGATGCAGCCGCAGCGTCCCTCCACTCAGGGACTGGCCGAAGGTCACACGGTAACTGGTCAATAGCAGCAACTTTCATGCAATGCGGGTTCCATTAGAAAGTTTGCAGTGGCAAAGTTTCCATCTTGGGGAAACTGGTTAAAAAAAAATCTGCACTCCACAGTGGCCTTAAAAACACAGTGATTGCCTGGCATGGTGGCGCACACCTGTAATCTCAGTACTTGGGAGATTGAGACAGGGGATCGCAGGTTCAAGGACAGCCTCAACAACTTAGTGAGACGCTCAGCAACCTAATGAGACCTTGTTTCAAAAGCAAAAATTAAAATAGAGGGGCTGTGGGTGTAGCTCAGAGAATATCCCTGGGTTCAATCCTTAGTACCACACACACAAGGGAAGGAAGGAAGGAAGGAAGGAAGGAAGGGAGGGAGGAAGGTAGGGAGGGAAGGAGGGAAGGAAGGAAGGGAGATTACAACCATGGAGAGACAGGGAGACTCTGAACACAGGTCTATAATATGGTTTATGTTTCCTGTGGCCATGCTTGCTCCCCTGAACCAACAATATGAAAACCAGGGATCTTAAAATACCAAAAGTGGCAGTTAAAAACAAAACAAAAACCCAAAATACCTCTTTCCCAACCTTGAATGCAAGAATTCAGTGGGGAAGGGTTAGGGAATTTGTTGTCTGGTTTATGTTCATGAAAACCGGTTCCAATGTGGGCACGCCCTCCTCTAGATTCAAGGAAATTCCACTACCATGTCTCAACTTCTCCAGAGGCAGAATATATTTTATATTTTCTGGGAAGAATTGCTTGTTTGTTAGTTTGTTTATTAGTGCTGGGGGTTGAACTCAGGGGTATTCTACCTCTGAGCTACACATCTAGTCTCTCCCTTTTTTGAAACAGGGTCATGATGAGTTGCTGAGGGTCCTACTAAATTGCCAAGGCTGGCCTTGAACCTGTGTCTCAGCCTCCCACGTACTGGGATCACAGGCATGCGCCACTGTACCTGGCTAGAATGGCTTATATATTTGCTTTGGATGTATTGATTTACAAGAGACTTGAGGCCACAGAAAGCCCAGATGTGCAGTCTTGGCAAACAGAGGGCTGCTTCTGCCCAGTCTCTCTGGGCCTCCTCTACCAAGTGCTCCAGGCTGCCAGGAAGAGCAGTCCCTGCCCCTGGGCAAGGCTACTCACTGCCACCACCTCCACCTGGGGGATAAGCCCGAGGCCCCGGCCCTGTCTGCGGCCTTCTCTGTCTTGGCGGGAAAGAATGAATTTTGTAAAAAACAAAACCAGTTTTAAGACACATGGGTTGAGATATAATTATTCTTTTTTGAGGGTGTGTCTTTTTAAATGGCATGATTCACCCAAAATAATATGTCCCCCATTTCTCACATGGAACCGTCTTCTAGAAAGACAAGAACACTGTGTGCAGAGGCATACTGGAAGCTGGGACTCACACTGCTTCCTAGGCAGGAGCTTTCTCCAGCACTGAGCCTTTATGCTTAAAGAGAGAAGTGCAAAAACTCGGAGAAGAAAAAGGAAACAAAACGATCTGTCAAAATCCCTTTTAGCGCCTCTGACTGGTGTTAACTTACATGCTCCCTCGGAGTGCAAGAAAAAGCTGCAAACTGCTGCTAAAAAGATGCTTTGACCTTTTCAGAGGAGAACTCCCCCACCCCATATCCATATTAAATAGGTAAACCTTGGAGCGCCAGAGTTTGCGATTAAGAAATGAAATGAGGTTGAATTTCCAGAAAAAGGGATTCCCTACAGGCTGTGGGCTAATTAGGGTGTTGTAGACCTACATTGCAGCGGCAGGTAGAGCACAGGCCCAGACCTTTCAGCACTGCAGTCGCCAACGGCTTAGAGTACAGTTCTGGAAGGAGGCGGGCGGAGAGTTATGGCAATTTAGTGCATAGAAAAGTCCTGGCTGGACCACGAAGCCTGCGGTTCCCGGGCGGACAGGCTGTCGGGCCCGGGCGACAGCGGAGGCGCGCGCTCCGGGGTCCCCACCGCAGCCAAGCCCGCGCGCACCCACCGCGCTGCTGAAAGTTGGAGAGCTCCCAGCCTCACGGCAGGACTCGGCGGTGGGCGCCCGGAACTCCTTCCAGCGCCGCAATTAGGAAAGTTTTGAAAAGTAAAGACCCTAGACAGATGAGACTCATCCTTTTCCTTGAGCGCGTGGAACACCCAGCGCCGCGCCGGCCAGCTGCTCGCACCAGGCCCCCAGTCCCAGCGGGGCCGGGACGCGCCCGGTGCCTCCCGCTCCCCACGCCCCACAGCCCGTCCCCGGGGCGCGGAGCCAGGGGCGGCTCCGCCGGGCTTGCGGTTCCAGGCGGAAATGCCTGCGGTCCCGCTGGCCCGGGGAACGAGGGCTCGAACTCAGCCCTGGAGGGGCAAGGGCAGAAGCTCCATCCCCTATGCGGACGCCCGGACCTTCTCCTCCAAGCCGGCTCGGCTTCTCCAAAGGACGCGCGGCACAGCCCATGCGCCCCCGGCACTCCGCGCCGCTCCTCTCCCTACGGATTCCCCCATCTCTTCCCGGGGAGCCCCCCACTCAGGGACGGCGCCCCGAAACTTCCAGGGCACACTCCAGCCACCCCCACCTCCGTCTCCCGAACCCTCCGGGTAGCGGTCCTCCACGCGTTTCTGGGGAGCCAGAAGCCAGCCACGAGAAATGCCTTGGCGAAGAGCCTCCCTACACCCGCCCTGTCACCGAAACAAAAGCGCAGGGAGGAGGGAGGTGGGTGGGGAGGCGGGATGAAGGCTCAGCCAGAGGATGGGGACCGCGGTGGGAAGGAAGGAGCCGGGGAGGGGTCGGGCGCGGAGCGGAGACGGGGGCCGGGACCCCGCTTGGGCGCCGCGCGGCCGCTCGCTTACATGCCCAGGTCGCTGTAGGTGTTGAAGAACTCCATCTGGTTGCACGCCTGGATCCAGCCCACCACCCAGGTCTCGTGGCGGGGGATGGGGGGCATGACCACGCGGGCCGAGGCTTTGAAGTAGGGGGTCTTGTAGCGCAGGACGATGGGCGAGGTCTCCTCGATGCGCGTGGGGCACTGGTCGATGGTGGCGCACACATCGTACACCACGATGTTCTCGCGCCGGATCCGCGCCTTGCAGGCGATGCTTTGGATACAACCCATCCTGCCGCCCGGCGCCGGCGCGGCGCGGCGTGGGGCAGCCGGGGGCGCCCGTCACGCCGGCCTGGCGACGCGCCGCTCGCTCCCGGCCCGGCCCCGCTCCCGCCCAGGGCGAGGACCGCCGCCGGGCATCCTCGGAAGCCCCCTCCCCCGCCGCCGCCCACGCCCGCCCCTCGCTCCCGCGGGGCGCGCCGCTGCGCTCCTAGGCGGCGGGCGCCCTGGCCGGCTCGGGCGCCGGGGCGCGGGGCGGGGAGGGGAGCGGCGCGGCGAGCTCGGGCGCCCGCCCCGGGCCGGAGCCCCCCGCCCCTCGCCGGGGAGGCGGCCGCATGGAGCCGGGAGGGCGGCGGCGGCAGCGCCCGGTGTGTGTGCCTGCGCGGCGGCAGCCCCGGCACCCGCACCCGCACCCGCCGCCGCCGCCGCCGCCTGCACCTCTGCACCGCGCGCCCCCCGCCTGCCGCGCCCCCGCCCGCCCCGCCGCCTCTCCGCCGCGGCCGGGGCGCCGGGGCCGGGGCCCGCGGGCTGCCCGGGAGCGGCTCCGCGGAAGGCACTGGCCGTACGCCATGCGTTTTGTCCCTCTCCGGCTGCCGTCCGGGCGGGGAGGGCGGGGGTGTTTAAAGGGCCGGCGCCCCGGCAGCCACGTGGGGCGGCGGGGCGCTGTCCAGAGTCCCGGGGGAGCCGGCCCCGGGAGGGCTGGGCGCGGCCCGGGCGGCGGAGCGGCGGGGTCTGGGGTGGGTGAGAGAGTATCAGGTAGCCGTTGTATTCGAGCTAGGCTGGGCTCCCTCCCCAGCAACCCTCTCCCGACCTCCCGACTGCAGCTTCCCTTGCCACCCTGTGTGCACTAGCCGTGCCCAGGGGTTGCTCCGTGCCCCGACACCAGGTCGCCCGAATGCCAGGAGTTTGGGCGGAGGCACGAGCCCAGCTTCTTCTCAAGGCCTGCCCTCATCCACATCTTTGGCTCCCAAAAACGCGCCCTTTCAACAAAGCAGCTGGAGACTGGAGCGGTGGTGGGCTGCTCACCCTCCTTTGGAAACGCTGCATTTGAATGTCAGTGCCCGCCCGGAGACAGGTTGCGCCTAGCGCTGCCACTGAGCTGGATTCCAATGCTTAGCAGCCTCCTTGAGGTTACCCAGGGCCTGCTAGGTACCAGGGGGGCTGGGGAACGTTTTTTTCTTTCTTTTTTTTTGGGGGGGGACCAGGCAGGATTGGATAGTAACTGCTTAATGATACAAATTCGGGGTACCTTTTTGTAGTAATCCATCTACCCCGCAGAGAGCCCCCATTTTTGTCTTTGCCTCTGCAGAGCGCTGCACAGTGACTGGCACACAGCGACGGCCCAAAAGTTGTCTGAATGAAGGAAGGAAGGAAGAGGTCTGGCTGCGGGTGCCAGGCAGAAGCTGCCACCACGGATACTGGACCGTGCGTCTGTTATTGCTGTCAAATGTGCCAAACCGGAAGGAGATTTAGCAGACGCTCTTACAGGGCGGCTTCTTATATTTATGTTTTCAAAGCCGATAGCATCTTTTTAAGTATTTCTTCCACGATCATTGAACATTTGCTGGACCTAGTGCCCAAGTGGGAAATACTGTGACTAACAGACCGCAGGAGGCTGCTAGAGTGGGTCTTTAGCTAGGACAGATGTGACGAGTAATTTAAAAATTGGTTGAGATCTAAAAGCACTCTTCAGCCTTGTTTCAACTTTTCTGACACCTCGGTTCACTTTATAGTTAACAAAAAAGCAAATTTCCCCTTTGATGACGTGCCTCTCATTTTATCATGTGGCCACAGACATCAATCACTGGTCCTTTCATTCAGCAAACACTGACTGACTGCCTGGCAGGAGCCAAGTGTTGTGCTGGGTACTCGGGGTTCAAGGATGAACAAGAGTACAGGGACCACTGGAGAAGACAAATCCATTAACCACTTGTTACTGACAACTGTGACGTGTCTAATAGGAATGAGTATCCAGTGCTATGCCAGGCAGGAGGGCCACTGAGATTTACACATGGCTCTTTGGAAGCAGTGACATTTGAAATGGATCCTGGAGGGCTGGTAGAGGCTTGCCAAGAAGAGAAGGATGAGGGGATAGGATAAAATGAGAGGGCGGCAAATGCAAAATGACAGAGTTACAGAAGAACACACGTCACATCCAGTGGGAAAAACAAAGTGTTATGTGTGGACCGTAGGCATCAGAATCACTATCCAAGAACCGGTTGTAGGTAGGACCTGAGCTCTATCTTCCATGGAAACCAATGAGAGCAAGATTTGCATTTTGAGAGAAATTACTTGCTCTCTGTTTCGGTCAGCATTCTCATTCCTGTGACCCAAAAAACTCTGATGACAACAACGTAGAGGAAGGAGGATTATTTGCACACAGTTCTGGAGATTTCAGGGGTCCAGCCCATGTTAGGCTGGGTGAAGACTGCGGAGCTCAGGGCATGGCAGTGGGAGGGGAGAAAGAGAGAGAGCGAACAAGAGAGAGTGCACACACACAAGCTCTGCTCTGACATTATGGAGGCCAGAAGCAAGACAGAACTAGTGAAGGGGGTCCAGGGACACATGCACACTCCCCAAGGCCACAACCCCAGTGACCCACCTCCTCCAGGCACACCCACCTGCCTAGGTTACCACCCAGTAAATCCATTACGATGTATTCATCCACTGATGAGATGAGAACCCTCATAATTCAATCATTTCACCTCTGAACCTCAATGCATGAGCTCTTTAAGGGCACGTTCTGTATCTAAACCATAACAGTATCAATGTGGAGGATAGAAAGGCAGGATTTCAGAATCTCGGCAGGACAGATGATCTGGCTTTGAGCTAGGGCAGTGCCATGGGGCTGAAGAGGTCTGGCTGCACCGAGAGTCATTTAGGAGGTATATTTGATTTACTGGGTGACTGATTAGATGTCAGAGGAAGGCCTGGGCCAACTCTGAGTTTTCCAGCATTGGTGATCAAATATATGTGATTGGAAGGAGACAGAAAAAGAAGCAAGTTGGGTTGTGCATAAAGTCATGTTATATTTGAGGTGCTTGGAGGACATTTTGGGGAGAGGGCCAGAGTTTGAGTTTCAGTGGCTATTAGGTTCTAGGAAATAGAACAGAAGAAAAGCATTCAGTTGAGGAATTAGATTATCTTTTAAGTCATTTGTCAGACTGCAGTTTTCTGGATAAATCTTTCCCCTTTCTTCTGGTAGCACATGCTAAGCCTTTGTAAATGGAAAGGGAATGGTAGCTTTCCCCAAATTATAGGAAATTCTTCATGTAAAGGGCAATAGGTACTATTTTTTAAACTTAAATGCTTGATACATCCAGTAGAATGCCAATAAAATATAGTTCACTATCCCTAGACTCTGACCTTTGGCTTTCTCAAAGGGTTCATCCATGCGCTTGATGAGTCTCCAAAATCATGAATATCACCATGACATAGAATTTCCACCATAAAACGCAGTAAAGTGTAACCGGGAAGCGTAAGGAGTCCTTTCAGATTCTTAATGATTCTATAAATATGGGGCCAAGGTAATTTCTAAAGGTATTTAAATAAATTTTGCCATTAAAACAAACTCCTTACTTAATTACCTTACATCTTTACCTTATTAATTTCATCTTTCCCTGACCCTATAAAGCAAAAACAACTAACCACAGTGTGAGAATTACAGGGTGGATGTCGATGAGGAGAGCTAAGCGGTGACAGGATATAAGTGTCAGCTGTTGGGTATGGCCCACTGTCCCGGTCAACAGTCTCACTGCTGTAATCCAAAATGACTGTCCACATAACTTTGAGGAAGGAAGATTATAGTCTCCAAACTTATAGTTTTGGAAACTTTGGGGTTTAGTCCAGGTCAGGCCAGGTCTGTGGAGCTCAGGGCATGGTGGAGGGGAGCAGAGAGAGGGAGAGAGCCAGGGCTCTGCTCTCACATCACGGAGGCCAGGAGCAAGAAAAAGCCAGCAAACAAAGGGTTTCAAAGATAAAAAGCACAGCCCCTAAGGCCACACCCTCTGGGATCCACCTTCTCCAGCCACACCCCACCTGCCTAGGTGACCACCCAGTAAATCCATTACAATGGATTTATCCACTGATGTGATTACAATCCTCATGACATAATCACATCAACTCTGACCATTAGTACTTGAGCTCTTCAGGGGACATTCTACATCTAACCGTAATGCCCACCCACCAGCTCTGTGGCCAGCAACTATTCTCTGGCTTCTCAGCAGCCCCTTCCCATTTGTGTCTTAGCACATTACCTCATGACAGGGGCCTTTCAGGTCACTCATCCTCTGATGTTCTGTTGTCACTCCGGAATGTCCACTTGGCAAATGCCAATGCACCCTGCATATTGCTCAAGTGCTCTAGAGTCTGTAGACGTACAAGAGCTTCTCTGTGTGGCTCTTTTAAGTTTCTCCCCCACTCGAAGTGCTGGGGATCAAACCCAGGGCCTCACACATGCGCTCTACCCCTGAGCCACACCCGCAGCCCCTCAGTTCCTCTTTGTGAGTCTCCTGCCTCTATTAGCATCGTGCACCCTGCCTCCATCAGCACCTTTGCAGTTGTCTGCTGACGCTTATCTCCCCCGGTAGGCTGTTCCCTCTTCATGGGAATGTGCCATCATGCCCCGTGCATTGTCCCTGGCCTGGAGGAGCTGCTCAAAAACACTCGACTAACTACAAGTGTTCTTAGAATCTGATAAGACTTTAATTCCCATATCTTCCCTCCAAGCCCTCCAAGCTGTCTCATTACCTACAGCAAGTGTGTATTTTTATCCTGATTCTTTGTGCATGGAACCTCTGCCCTCCCACTCTTTCGCAGTATGCCTCTCTCATGTCAGGAGACGCCCTTTATCTCTGAGCACCACGCAAAAGCTCAGGGATTATTGGTCCTCGGCCAATAATTGGGAAAGCCAGGAATTGGGAAAGCCCAGTGACCTCCATGGCAGTCATTGCTCATGAACAACTGCGCTGGAGTTCATTCTCGGAGAGTAGTACAGATGCCCCTTTGTGCTTCCAGCTTTTGGCGCTCTTGGGCATGACAGAGCTCCTCAGTCCCCGGGCGAGGGCCCTCCAGTACACTCGCCAGGACAGCAGCCTCGGCGCCGCCTTTACAATCCACTCCTTTAGCTGCGCATGACCCTGCGTTCCGTCCTTTCAGAAGTAGGGTGATCTCTGACTTTATTTTTCCTATTGATTGATTCATTACTCAATTTTCAAGTGTGCCTTTCAGAAACGCTGGGTCAAGAAGGCCCATTTTCTTCTTGACCCTGGCAAGGATTTTCAGAAACTGTAGAACAGACGACGACCCAAAGTTGAGGACTTGCCTCTGAGTCTGTTGAAAGCAGAGATGGAGTTGATCTAAGATGTCCTGGAGATAGGCAGGAGGGTCAGTGCGTCCTCCAGACCCAAGAGCGCAAGATAAAAGAGACAGCTCCCTTCTGGTTGGGGACTCCGCCGACCACCACATCAGAGTCAGGGGCAACAGCTTCTCCAGGCTGAGGAGCTCAGTGTGGGTGGACCGTGGCAACGGCCTCAGGCTGCTTTGCCAAAGTCATTTAGCCCAAGATGCCAGAGCTGCTTCGAGCGGCCCACATTTACAACTTCATGTCACATCAGGCTTTGGAAACAACAACAAACAATGTTCTGGTTCCCCAGCCATCCAGTTGAAGGTCCCCCTTCCTGCCTCTGCCTCAGTCAAAGGCCTTTTTCTCAGTAGCCGTCAGTTGAATTTGATGGTGTTTTTCTTTCTTTAATCCTATGGTTCTACATCCTCATTTCCCCCTTGGCTTCTATGATTCCTCTTGTTTCTCATTTCCCCAGGTGGCATCTCCTAAGGTCTCTCCTGCCCTACCTGAAGTCCCTCAGGGCTCTTGCCTATGCTTTTGATTGTCACTATTATTTTTTGTGGACATCTCCCAAGTTTGTCCCACCAGGTTAGAGTTTCCCATCAATGCAAGCCCGGCTCGCCCATCGGCCAGCTACACATTTGTTTGGATGTACTGCCGTCCCCACCATCCCAGTGAGTCGACAGCCCTCTTCCTGTGAGCCAGTGTCTCCTCAGACTTGCCCAGTGCTGTCCACCTTTGCTGGGATGGACTTCTCCCTCCTCTGCTCCCCTCCAGTACCACCCAGTTCTCTGTCTTGGATGCTTGGTGCTGAGGCTAGGCCTTCCTGACCTTGTGTTGCACTTGTGGGACTAGACACACCCTCTCTGCACCTGCTTTGAGATCTCCGCATTCGTTCCAGTTCCACCCTCCAGGACTGCCCCACCCAAGTTGTGCTGGGGACAGGGTCTAGAGTGACCACAGGTGGAATGAGGCGCTGGGAGGGGCATCAGGGACTGATCATTTTTTTGGGGGCTCTGCTGTGTGCTGTGTTTACTTAGAAAATCCAACACGGGCCTGTGCCCAGGCTAAATAAACACAAATCCAGGGCAGAAATCTTTGTGAGCATTTACCATTAGAATAAGGAATTATTTTTTATTACTGCTGTAAACTATTGATTTATAGGTATAAGGCAAATCCAAATCACATTATAATAAAGGAAATAAGCAAGATAGGAAGAAAGTAATACAAAAAGGAAGGAGAAAACTCAAGAATCTCTTTAAACTGAGTATTGTGTTTACTGGAATGGAAACTAATTTTATCTGTATCGCTCAATAAGTCTCACACACAGTGGAGGCAAAATGGCATTAGTGTTTACACTTCCTGAGGCAGCTGGAGACAACACCCACAGTCCTGTGCCAACATGAGATGACCCCCCATGGAGCTGGATGGAGCGGGCCAGGCTGCTTCCCTAAAATGTTCGAAGCACAATTGATTGTATCTTAAAATAGACCCACAGCCTGGCACTGGGAGCTTTATTAGAAGGTTGTATCTCTGAGGCTTTGTGTCTTTCAGTTAATTAGTGGATTGACAATGGTATTAACTCTTCTGGTCTTAGGCTGGTTACATAAATTCTTTGAGCCTCAGTTTCCAAACTGTATTTGTAATTCAAAAAGATTGTCTTGTTGGCTGTCTCCAGACTCCCTTCTGTTTTTATCTTGGGAAACACCTTAATGGCTACTTGGGACAGAAGAAGAGAATTTGATGAGGAGGAGATTGAGATCTGGTAAAAAGATGCCAGTTGTTTTTCCCGTAGAAAAGAATATGAATTGGGGGGATGGGAAGGGATTGGAATAAAGAAAAGATGAAGATGACAGTAGAGAGTAGATAGCCTACTGTATTGGTCAGCTTTCCATTACTATAACGAATACCTGAGAACATCAACTTACAAGAAGGAAAAGTTCAATGGCCCACAGTATTGGAGGTTCCCATCAATGGTGGATTGGCCCCTTGCTTTTGCCCTGTGGTGCAGCAGTGCATCATGGTGGGAGCACGTAGTAGGTAAGAGCCACTTACCTCATGGCCAGGGAGCAAACAGAGATTGCTCAGAGTCCCACAGTCCCTTCTAGGGCATACCCCCAGCGACCCAAAGATCTTCCACTAGGCTCCACCTCTTAAGGTTTCCACCACCTCCTAATAATACCAAGCTGAGGACCAGGTGTCCAACACATGGGCCTTTGGGGGACACTCAAGATCCAAACTGCAGCTCCTACCAAAACAGGTAGGGAGATCTGCCTATGACAAGAAAGATCTAGAGTTTTGTTATATGGGTTTGTGTTATTCTTTCACGCAGAAGATTTACTCTTCCATGTCTCCAAACCTTCAACACAGGGCTTCTTTACATACAAAATCCTTGAATCTGTGTGTGTGTGTGTGTGTGTGTGTGTGTGTGTGTGTGTGAAGATTGAAGAATAGGACTGAGTTCCATGTCTGGGTCAATGCTAGGCCATAGATTTAGGAACAACTATGACTCAGTGGAGGGCAAGAGTTGAGAAGTGACATGATGTCAGCATCAGGGGAGACTAGGGGACGCAACTCCCCTGGGATTGACAAAAATCTTTGAAAGGGGAATGGATTTTCTGAGGGTATGGAATGGACACGTAGACCAATCTGATTCTTTCTCAAGGAGAAGGAAGACCTGAGTACACCCAGGTCTCTCTCTCTCTCTCTCTCTCTCTCTCTCTCTCTCTCTCACACACACACACACACACACACACACACACACACACACACACACACACACACACACACACACACACACACACACACAC
>PVJS01000565.1:0-38875 GCA_004027185.1 Glis glis | reverse complement strand
TAGAAGTGAAAAATTTTATCATTGCCAGATGTTGTTATTACCATTTAAAGGGGCTTCCTGCCCTCTGTGCTGGTGTCCCAGAGTTTGTGACTCAGTTTCCTATCGGGAAAGCATCACCAAGGTGATCGTTCTTGGTTGTTGATCAAGTTGGAGAAGGTTGTTGGCTGTCCAATAGCACAGCGTCTTTCTGAACATGCTGCGGTGATAGCTAAAATAAACGCAAAGCTGAGACATTTGGCAGAGATCTAAAGAGATTGAGCAATTTCCTGCTTGAAAGGAAAGGAATTAAAATCTGACATCAACAAATGAAAAAATGAATAATCAATGGCAGGAAGCTCAGCCCCTCCTCTGGGTGACAGAGGGATGGGAGCCGAGCAGGGTGGATCTAAAGTCTCAGTGTGAGGAGTAGAGAGCAAAAGAGCACTTTGCTATGGTACCCAGGCTTTACAGGGACAAGGATACAACCGAGCAGATGTGCAGAAGTAAAGATACCTGAGCAGGAATAGTAAAAGTCACAGCGCAGACCAGGGAAACTGGTGTGATAAGATACACATTGGACAGGAACAAAGGTGTGTTAGACTGACTCACTCAATGACCCCAACTTCTGCAAGGTGGAAGGCACTGTCATGGTGGAACTGATCAGCTGGTGAGATTAGATGGCTTCCCAGATGTGCCCAGATGTGCAGTGGGAAAGGGCCACTGGGCCGTTAGCCTTTCTGGCTCTTCCTATTAGATATTCATTCAAACATACTTTCTTTCCCATTTTTATTAGTATTTAGGGAAATAAATAAAGGAGACAGAATGCTTGGCTGGAGGTAAAAGTAAGGCCCAGAAGGTCTAGGGATCAGGGGGGCAAATCTGGCTGCTGCAGGGCTGTGGAAACTTCCAGCACTTTCTCTGCTATGGAATTCATCCAGAGGGCAGGCAATTAAAATACGGATGGCACACATAGAGTCCAGCAAAAGCCCTGCTAATTTTTACTTCCCTCAAGGAGGGTGGGCATCTGTGGTGTTTGTTCGAGGGAGCAGATGTGGGCACTGGAGAGGGCGTCGGGCTGGGATTGGGTCCTGATGCTCTGCCATCGCCACCCAATACAAGCCTGGCAAAAATTTATCTTTCCTGAGCCTTGGCTTCCTCATCAGAAAAATATTGTTAACCATGGGAGGCTGAGACAGGAGGATCGCAGGTTTGAGGCCACCCTCAGCAACTTAGCAAGACCCTGTTTCAAAAGAAAATATAAAATAGGGCTGGAGGTGTAGCTCAGAGGTAGGATGCCTCTGAGTTCAATCCCCACTACCACACACAAAATAAATAAATAAAATTAGGTTCCTTAGTACCTCAAACAGACTGTCATGTTTATGAATGTTTTGACATGGTGAGGCTCTGAACCTATGAAATTATATGATGTAATTTTGAGGGGGAAAGATGAAGCGCTTGTTAATGGACCCTTCCATCTCCCTCTGAGGGCCGTTTCTTCCTTTCAGATGAGTTTCCTGTCCCCAAGGACACTGGATTTTATCTCAAGAAAGTGTCAACTATTCTGTACTAAAGTGTCTACTGATCAATAATGTATGACGGGTGTACCATAGGCCGGGCGCTGTGCTTGGAATGGGGGGTCGGAGATGCACTGGGCACCATTCCCGCTCTGTTGGAACCTGTGGCGTAGGAGGAGAGCTGTACTTAGAATAGATGGTGAAGCCCTGCAATACAAGTCCTACCAGAGGGGGGGAGAGAGAGAGAGAAGGGAGGGAAGAGGAGAGGAGAGAAGAGAAGAGAAGAGAAGAGAAGAGAAGAGAAGGGAAGGGGTGCCTGGAGCAGCAGGGGAGGTCTCAGAGCATGGGATGGTGTCTGCTCTGGGATATGAAGGTCGAGGAAGCACTCCCCAGTGAGACCTTGTGTTTGCAGGGGACAGCGTGAGCACACGGGGGTACCTCACATAGCTAGGAAACAGGAAGAAGGCTGCTATAGATAAAACCTGTGCTAAGGGTGGGCCGGGGGAGATGAGAGATGACACAGGATGGGTTGTAGGAATTCAGGACCTGGTGGAAAAGCAACAGAGGTTGAACACTCACGTGCTCTCCCGGGATAAGCCCATTTGGTCACAATGAATCCTCCTCTTGGCGTACAGTTAGACTGGATTTGGAAATGATATTTCATGTGTATGTTCTACAGGCTTCTTTATTGTAATCTTTTTTTTTGGCGGTACTGGGGATTGAACCCAGGGGCATTCTACCTCCAAGCTACACCCCCAGCCCTATTTTTTATTGTTTATTTTGAACAGGGTCTCACGAAGTTGCGGAGGGCCTCACTAAGTAGCTGAGGCTGGCCGCGAACCCGGATCCTCCGGTCTCCGCCTCCCAAGTACTGGGATTACAAGCGTGCGCCACCATGCCCAGCTTTATTGTAATCTTAATGTCTGGTTTCGGTATCAAGATAATGCTGACATCGTAGAATAAATTGGAAGCGTCCCCTCCATGTACGGGTCTTCTACTGCTTCTCTAACAAATGAACACAAAACCAGTGGCTTAAAACAACAAATTTGTATTACTTGACAGCTGTTGAGATTAGAAGTCCAGGGTGAATTATACTGGTTAAAGGGGAGGTGTTAGTTGACCGAGCTGAGTTCCTTCTGGAGGTTCGGGGAGCGGGGGAGAATCTGTTTCCTGCCCTTTCCAGCTGTGAGAGGCCCCTTCTTGGATCTTAAAAGCCAGCTAGGCCAGGTGTGGTGGCGCACGCTTGTAATCCCAGTACTTGGGGGTGGGGGGAGACAGGAAGATCCAGCCTCGGCTACTTAGTGAAGCCCTCCACAACTTACTGAGACCCTGTTTCAAAATAAAAGAATAAAAAATAGGCTGGGGATGGAGCTTGACGGTAGAATGCCCCTGGGTTCAATCCCCAGTACCGCAAAAAAAAAAAAAAAAAAAAAAAAAAGCCAGCCAGTGTAGCATCTTCCAGCATCTCAGTCATTCTCTTCCTCAGCCTTCTCTTTCACGATGAGGGCCCTGTGATTACACTGGACCCACCTGGATAAGACAGGACAATTTCCTATCTCAAGATCTTTACGTCAACAAAGTCCTTTTTCCACTGAAAGCAACATGTTCATAGGTTCCAGAGATGGATCGGGACGTGGCCCTTGTGAGAGAATGTTATTCTGCCTTCCACCCTCTTCCTCCATGAGAGGATGAGTATAGGTTTTATGTAAATACCCTGCCATTTTATATTAGGGACTAAGCATTCATGGATTTTGGTGCCTGTGGGATGTAATGGAACCCATTCCCTCTGGATACCCAAGGACAGCTGTATTCAGCCCAACACCCCCGGGAGCCCTTTGCGGATCTCAGATGCTCTCTCACTGCCCTGGTGTGTTGTGCTAATTAGCTTTCCATTTCTGTAATGAACTGCGTGAGATAAACAACTTGTAAGGAGGAAAGGTTTGTTTTGACTTACCGTTCCAGCCCATGATCAGTTGACTGTGTTGCTTTTGGGCCTGTAGTACGGCAGAGCATCATGGCGGGGAGTGTGTTATAAAGGGAAGCTGCTCGGCTCATAGTGACTGGGAAGCAAGGAGACAGGGGGAAGGGGATGGAGTCCCAATGTCCTCATCAAGGGCACGCCTCCAATGACCTAACTTCCTTCTGATAGGCCCCACCTCTTAAAGGTCCCACACCTTCCAATACTGCCATGTGCTGGGGACTGAGCCTTTAACACATAGAACTTTGGGAAACAGTTCAGATCCAAACTATAGTCCCTGTTTCCTCTGATACTTTGTTCCATGAAGTCTAGCTGCCTTGGGCAACGCAGAGGCCCAATCCCACCCCCTCAAATCAGAGAAACTCCTTTTCCTGGGACCCTCCATTCTCTGTTCTTTTTTTTTTTTTTGCGGTACCGGGGATTGAACGCAGGGGCATTCTACCTCCGTGCTACACTCCCGGCCCTATTTTTTATACTTTATTTTGAAACCGGGTCTCACGAAGTTGCAGAGGGCCTCACTAAGTAGAGAGAGAGAGCGACAGGGAGAGAGAGAGAGAGAGAGAGAGAGAGAGAGAGAGAGAGCTGAGGCTGGCCGCGAACCTGGATCCTCCGGTCTCCACCTCCCAAAGTACTGGGATTACAAGCGTGTGCCACCACGCCCGGCCCATTCTCTGTTCTTTATCCAAGGAACTTTCCAGGCATGGGTCTAGGGCAATTGTAGGGTTCCCCTTAATTATTTCTTCTCTTCAGGGGACCCTACTCTTTATTGCCTGTTTTTAAGATGTCTGAAACTTTGTTTCACAAACTTTGGTCAGTTTTTTAGTTGTTTAAAGAGGGAGGGAAACTTTGGTCATTTTTACTCTACCTGGAGTAAAGTGGAAGTAGAATTAGATGTAAAATAGCTTGAGGTAAGATTGCTTAAAAATTTCACTTTTTTTTTGGTACTGGGGATTGAACCTAGAGGCATTCTACCTCCAAGCTACATCCCCAGCCCAATTTTATTTCTTATTTTGAAACAGGGTCTACCAAGTTGCTGAGGATGGCCTCAAACCTGCGATCCTCCTGTCTCAGCCTCCCAAGTACTAAGATTATAGTCATGCACCACCACGCCCAGCAGGATCTCACTCTTTATTTATTTATTTTTTTTTGTGGTACCGGGGATCGAACCCAGGGGTGTTCTACCTCCGCGCTACACCCCCAGCCCTATTTTTTTATGCTTTATTTTGAAACCGGGTCTCACAAAGTTGCAGAGGGCCTCACTAGGTAGAGAGAGAGAGAGAGAGAGAGAGAGAGAGCTGAGGCTGGCCGCGAACCCGGATCCTCCGGTCTCCGCCTCCCAAAGTACTGGGATTACAAGCGTGCGCCACCACGTCTGGCAGGATCTCACTCTTTAAAGAGCTCAGATCCAAAAGAACGATGTCATGGTCACGAAAGACTAGAGCGTGGAAACCTAGAGTATGCGGGGTGTGTGGCATAATCTCGACGATGTGCCTGAAGTCTGTGCCACAGCCCTGCCTGCCTCGGAGCAGAGGTGCACACGGGGCTGCAGAGAGCTCTGCTACAACTAAGCAGAGGCGCCCGAGGCCGAGCGCCACCCTCGCCCAGGTCTCAGGAACCCCCCTGTTCCTGGCCCCCTGGTTGCAGTGGATTTGCCTGGTTTCCTTGAAGAATGTTCCTGCCCACATTTTCAGGGAAACTGGCGTGAGCCCCATAGGCCCCCTCACCTCCACGTTAAACTCCAGACTCAGATGGGAAGCTGAAGCCCTACCACGCCCTTGCTTCTGCCCCTTGGGATCATGATAATTGACATTCTTTCCCTATAGTCATTCAGAGTTCCTGGGATGGAGGGATTCCATGGAGATGGGGATTAAGATTTGGCAGCTCTCTGTGCCATAGAGGACCCGGCGACCTGAATGGTGGAGCAGACCTGATTACGTCCCTCTAGGGGAACTGATTGAAGGCGAGTTATCAGGAGGTTGAGACTAGAGCCCTCATGTCAGAGTCTGGCCGGGTGGCCTGGAAGATCTTTTCCTTTATCTCCTTGGGACTTAGTATCATTTCCTTCTGGATTCTTTTTACAGAGACAGAGTCTATTGGAACCTATGCCAAAGGACTCTCCCACCTCCCTGAGTGACCACGAAGCCCCCTCCATCAAGGCAAACCATGATGGCATCGATAATGATGAAGGGTTACCATGGGGACGACAGACACCAGGCGTCTTCTCTGTGCTCGTTACGCAGCAGGTGCTGCTGACCAGGTGGTATGAGACAGCTGTGTCTGACACTTCTGCTGTGACGCCCAACATAGGATGTGCGACAGTGCACAGACAGTGCCCCCTGGGTGAAAAGCCAAGCGCTCCCTAGTTGTCGTGGACGTAAGAGGGCGTGCCGGGTGCAGAGCGCCCACAGCCTGGCATACAGCACTGACATCAGCACCTCATCTGCCCACAGGGAGCTTCCCAGCCTGAGGGGACGAACCACAGGACGGAGCGTGACGCACAGCCTGGAAGCAAGAGGGCACTCACTTCTAGCTTTGTCCATAAACGGGAGTCCTCTGAAGCAGGGCTTGTCTGCTTCCTAAACAGTGTTCTGAACCCTTCCTATGTGTGGAGTGTTTTCTGCAGTTGCGAATCCCACCTCCAAGGGCAAGCCGGGCACTCACCTTCTACCTTCCTCACTGCGAGGGTCTATCCACAGAGCCAAGTTCTGACCATTGGGGTGCTCCTGGAGGGGTGTCCAGAGAGCAGAACATGGAGGGGGAGGCAAGGGCTGCAGGCCCTTTCCTGACGAGGGTGACTCGGGGACAGCAGAGGCAGAGCTTGGGGCTCCCAGGGCCGAATGTCAGGAGTGGGGTCCGGTGGAGCCATCCCGTGTGGTCCAAGTGTGGTCCTGATCATACCACTTCCAAGCCTGGCCTCTGGGCCTCCAGTAATGTTAGGAGCCGTCCACTACTTTTTAATAAATTCTTATTTTCGGCCAGAGGGGTGTTCTGCTGGGTATAACTGAGAAGCTCACAGACACACTTCTTGCTTGTTGGTTGTGAGCGCAGGGCTTCCGTTTCTGTGAACGCAGGCTGCGCTCATCTGTTGTGCGATTGAAGGTGCAGTGTTATGAGTGGCCGGGTCAGAAGAGCAAGCTGGCCCACACGACTGGAAGGCGTGCGTGGAACTCTCGCCCCTAGGAGCTTCCCGGCTGTTCCTGCACTCGAACACTCTAGAATGGACAGCATTCCTTCCTCCTCTGCAAAAATATCTCAGAGGGGGACCAGGCACGCCTGTAATCTCAGTACTTGGGAGGCTGAGACAGGAGGATCACAGGTTCAAAGACAGCTTTAGCAATTTAGCAAGGCTTTCAACAACTTAGCAAGACCCTGTTTCCAAATAAAAAATAAAATAGGGCTGGTTATGTAGCTCAGAGGTAGAATTCCCCTGGTTCAATCCCCAGCAACACATGCGCATGCGCGCACACACACGCGCGCGCGGTGTGCGCGCGCGCGCACACACACACGTCATAGGAAAAGAAAGATGCTTGTTAAGCCAATGAATTTAGAGGGAGGCAGGTGATCATTCACAATCCAAAAGACCCTTTGCAATACAAAAGGGCCTCCCACGGGGCTCTGTTAAATAGCAAGCACCCTGGGAGCACTTACAATATCATTGAGTTTATAAGGAATCAATTAAGAAGGAATTCTTTCAGAATCCAATCTCTCGCAGCATGGGGGTGCAGCTACCTTTAACACTGCAGTTCCAGTCTCTGCTTTGCTATGAACCTTCGTCAGCAACCTTTACACAGAACATCATGCAAAGGAAAGTGCATGGACAGGAGGCCCTGGTTAGGGCCGGGCCAGCCCGACGAGCACTGAGCAAGCATCGGCCTGTGTTCTCCTCTGGAACTGGGGCCAAGGATCTTGGGGTAAGACATCAACAAAGAGAATGAGGGCGAAAGGGCCCCTAACGCAGGTGGTTGTTTGTTTACGTAGTATGTGTGCTACGTGTTAGTTTGTGTTTTAGTTAGCGTTAGTTGACTATAGTTGTTAGTTGGTGTTTTAGTCAGAGTTCTCACTCCTGTGACCCGCACACCTGACATGCAAAACTTAGAGGAAGATGGATTTTATCTGCTCATGATTCTGGAGATTTCAGTCAATTATTAGAGCAGCTTCTGAGCAGGAGCCAGGGCTGCAAGTCCTTCGGGCATCATGGCGGGGAGCAGAGAGAGCAAAGGTGTCAGAGATTCATGCTGCAACTGGACATGCCCGGTCACACACACTGTGTGTGTCCATGTCCCCAGGGACTCCTCCCCAGCCATCCAGTCCTGCTTCCAAGATGGCTGCCTTGTCTACCACACAAGGTCTAGGGGCCATCTTTAATCCAAACGATAACACTAGAGAAAACGAATACATAGCACCACATAACAACTTGTCCCAGACTTCCTCGCAGTGCTGGGGGCTGGATGCCTGAGGTCAGGAGCTGGCGGCTGCTCGGAGCCCTTCCTGGCTTCTGGTGGTATGCTGGCAATCCTTGTTGTACCCCGGCTCTGTCCTGCACCCCGATCTGACTTCATCATCATTTGGTGTTCTCTTTGCGTGAGCATCCAACACAACCTCATCTTAACTAATTATATCTGCAGTGACCCTGTTTCCAAGTAAGTACATTCTGAGGTCCCGGGTGTGGGAACATCAACATGCGCATTGGAGGCAGACAGTTCAGACCATACAACTGTGTTGCTCTGGCCTTAAGTCACTGAAGTGACAACCGAGCTGTGTTTTTTTCTTGTTAGATGTTTTTTCTTTTCTTGGCTAAGAGGTTGCCAAGAGAAAGGTATTTTTATAGAAACAACAGCAAGCCACAAAAGGAAGCTCTTGGATATAGAAATCGAGGCAAAACAGAGGCGTTAGTGGAGAGTGGATCCGGGTGCAACTTGGACAACTTGCTCTACTGGTAGTTTTCTTCTTCCTGCCATCTTCTATCCCTGTCCTTTGAGGTAAGGGCGCGTACTCATCGGAGCTTTGACCATGTCCTCCTTGCCACTGTGAGGAGTACAGGGGGCCTGGGGCTCTGTTCTTATCATGACTCACTTTTTGCAGGAAGATGTCTCACATCCTGTGGAATCTGTCAGCAGTCTGCCTCCAGGGCTTTGCTAAACCAGTCACGGGGTGGGGAGGGGGGAGGAGACAAAGAATCGGTCACTTCGTTCCAAGCATGGTTTCCAATACATTCCCCCCAAAGCCAACTGACGTTATTGTCCCAGAGATCCTGTTACCATTGGATTGCTGGAGGCTTGGAGGTCAGAGGCTAGAGGACATGACTTTTGGGACATACTCATTCGTGCTCTGGTACCCACACAGTGATCCTGGGATACTGGAGTAGAGTGGTTGTAGCAATGACTAGATTGTCCTCACCTCCCTATATCTGTGCATCTGGTAACGCCCTCCCACACTTCCTGTTGGTGTAGCCATGTGAGGGCTTGTGCCTTAGGGTTTGTCCTGTCTCTGCTCTTGCAACCTCTGCCACTGCTACCCAGTGATGGAGCTCAGCTGTCCTGCTGGATGAAGAGACACCACCGGAAGCAGCGGTATCTGCCCCCCGGAGCTAGGTTCTCCAGCTTGCAGCCCACTCTGCAGCTGGCCACAGGTGTTTGAGTGAGCTCAGCTGATATGAGCAGAGTTTGGCCCAGGCCTGCAGAACTGCTCAGCTGAGCCCAGACCAAACTTCAGATTCTCAAATTTGTGGACTACAATAATGGGTTTTTGTATGGTGGTTGTTGTAAGCCATCACTAGCTATGTAGCAAAAGCTTACCAACGTAGATATTTTCCTAACGTTTTTTCTAGAGTCCAGTGCTGGGTGAGATTGTGTGTTAGGGACAGTTTTCTATATAGCCAGGTCACCTTTCGGTGATCTTGGCTAGGAGATGGGGTCTGTCACCGATCCTGCTGTCTGCCCCGTGGGAGCACAGGCCTTGTAGAAAACTGTCTCCAGTTCAAATCATGGTACCGTGTCAAAGCGGGGTAACAGCTGCAACAAACATCAAAGTCTCATGGTGCAACACAACAAAGATGGTTTCTCTTCCAGGTAGTAGACCGTTGGTATATTTTCGGTGTTGCATACATCTGTGATCAGCGGCAGTGTTGGGTGGGGGCTGCTAACCTGAGACGGCTCAGCTGGCTAGGCTCCTCTCTGTCACCTGGTGTGTCACCCTCCAGATGGTCAGCCTGAGCTCAACGACACTGACCCACGTAGAGACGCGGGCGTGAGAGTTCATTTTACTTATCAACGTGACTGGGTCACAGGATGCCCAGGTATCCGGTTAAATATTGTTTCTGGGTATTTGCTCGAAGGAGAGATTGGCATTTGAATTGGTAAGCCTGAGTAAGAAGCTCTACCCAAGGAGGGTGGGCCTCATCCAAGTTGAGGGCTTGAACGGAACAAAATGGTGGAGGAAGGGAGAATTTGCTGGCTTTCTGCCAGAAGACTTGGGCTGGATCATGGATCTACTGCCGTGGACTCTCTAGCTCCCAGGCCTTCACACCGCGCCACCAGCTCTCTGGCTAGCATGGCAGATCATGGCACTACTCAGCCTCCATAACTGTGTGAGCCAATACAGTGAAATAAATCTGTTTACATGTGTGCATGCGTATGTATATATTTTTCTGTATGTATATATACATTTGCATATGTATTTAAATATATATATATATATATGTATCCTATTTGTTCTGTTTTTCTGGAGAGCCCTCACTAATACAGGGGCCCAGGCTCCTTCTACCCAGGGTCCCCTCTAAGTTGTCCACTGTATCCTCTGCATCCCTCCAGCAGACAAGGAAAGAGAAAGAGCAGGAGGAACCGGTGGAACTTGTCTCAGGGGCCAGGACTAGAAGTGCATCAAGCACGTCCTCATTCCAGTGGCTAGAGCGGGTCCTATGACAGGAGGGCTGTGGACGTGCTCCAGCAGTGTGTCAAGGCAAGAGAAGAAAGAGACACTGATGAGAACCGGAAGTCTGTCCCACGTGGCCATGTACTAACTGGATGGTTGAGAAACTTACCTGAAATCTCTGAGCTCAGTTCCCTCCTCTGTAGAATTGGAGAGATAAAAGTACTGCATATGATTGTCATGAGAATTGTCCGGGACCCCTTATCCAAAGTGCCTAGTGCAGAACCTGGCACAGAAGGAGTGGCCAAATGATAGCTTTTCTTATTTTGACTATTCTATAACAAGGAGACTCTCTGCAATAGGCTGAATGCTCACTCTTGGATCTGAAAGGCTAATAGTCCCATGTTGGTTGAGCAATCCATGCAGAGGAGGATTGACTCCAGTCTGTCTCTTCATTTGGTGTGTATGTGCTATTCACACTGGGGAAACTGAGGCACACAGTGCCATTTTGCTATGCTGTTGGTTTTTGGAGTCAGACTATATGTGACATACCAAGAGCGGAGTCGTGGGAATGGTCCACGCTGGGTGTAGATAATAATTGTGTGCATTTCTCCAGAGAATTAAAAAAATAATAGTACAACTAACTGACAATTAGTGTATTTTTTATTATCATCTTGTGCCACAATAGCAATAAAATACTCCTTCCTAAAAGAAAATATTTTGTTATCTAAATGGTAAATAATTGCTCCATTGCTGTTGAGATGTACTGATATATACGTAAGCTATTGCTGGTTTCTAACAGAGGAGAGCTTGACTTTGTGCTTCCGTTGTATGTGTGTGGGGGTACTGGGGATTGAACCCAGGGGCGTTCTACCTCTGAGCTACACCCCAGCCCTTTCTATTTATTTACTTATTTATTTGTTGTTTTGTTTTGAAACAGGGTCATGCTAGGTTGCCAAAAGTCTCTCTAACTTGCTGAGGCTGTCCTCAAACCTGTGCTTCTCCTGTCTCAGCCTCCTAAGTACTAGGATTACCGGCATGCGCCACCATGCCTGGCTTCTGCGCTTTGGTTTTAAGAGCACATTACAGAGGCATCTGGGCTCCAGATTCATGTGAGCATGATTTTCAAATGATCACTTCGGCCACTCTTACCATTTTAAACTTGTGAGCACAGGGGTTGGGGTGTAGCTTGGAGGTAGAGTGTTCGTGAGGCCTCGGATTTGATTCCCAGCACTGCAAAGAGAAACAAAACATGTGAAGACAAATAACACCAATAAGTGGTCACATGGAGACTGGGCTGGATGCTGGGCCGCTGGGCCTCTTCTCTTCAGGTATCTCAGGACCTTCTGTCCCCATGCGGCCTCTCCATGTGACCTTTAATGCAGGCTTTCCTGAAGGGCATCCATTTTACACAGTGGCCTAGCATCTCCAAATCTGAAGAAGCAGAGGCTCCTGGGCTCGTGAAGCTTGGTCTGTTGGCTGACACAGCCTCAGTTCTGCCATGTTCTTTGACTAAACCAAGTTCCGGGGAGGCTCAGTTCAGGGAAGCAGGGGACCATGTTGAGTGTGACTATGGGGGTGAGTTCCATGGGGAGCCCTCTCTGGAGACTAGCCACTGCCCTCTGGCTTTCAATGATTCATGTCCTTCCCATAGGAAAAATACACTCACTCCTGCAACACTCCCCTCACTATGGCCCCAGCTGGAAGTCCAGGATGTTGCCCAGTGTCTCGGTCAACCTTCTCACTGCTATAATCCAAAAGACCCAAACCCACAACTTAGAGGAAGAGAGATTTATTTGCTCAGTTTCTGGGAGTTTCTGGGTTCAGTCCATGTGAGGCCGGGGCCTATGGATCTTAGGACATGGCGGAGGGGAGAAGAGAGAGGGAGACTACATGGGCTCTGCTCCTCATATCATAGAGGCCAAAAGCAGAGAGAGCCAGCGAACAGGAGGATTCAAAGACACAAGTGCCATGTCCAAGGCCACACCCTCAGGGACCCACCTTTTCCAGCCACACCCCACCAGCCTAAGTTACCACCCAGTAAATCCATTACAATGGATTTATCCACTGATGAGATTACAACCTTCATGACTCAATTACATCAACTCCAAACACCAATTTGTGAGCTCTTCAGGGGACATTCTATATCTAACTATAGCATCCACTAAGTCAGGTCCCGTAATGATGGTGTTCATTGAATGAGATCCCTCCTGTGCACTTCCACACAAAGACTGATAAGAAGAACTAGTTCTCTGCTCTCCACTCACCAACATATGATGAAAAAGAGGCAGGGAAACTACAGTTGCCTCCCTGTTTGAAAAGAGGTGTGACCAGTGGCTGATTCACAGTAGCTCTGAGGTCCAGCGTGATACCCGGATTTCTCTGACTTGAGGCAAGGCATATGCCCTGAATGAGGCTCACTCTTGGTTTCAGGATGGTTCTCCTTGGCTATTGGGTTTGCTCTTTGGGCTCTTGGCACTGTTTCTGAGTCATACTTTCTCTGTGCTAAGAATGGCTGGCAACTGTAGTGCATGACTCTGAGCCTGTTTCCTGCTCTATGGGAAGCTGGGGGCCCAGCAGAGGCCCACACAATGCCTCAATTGGCCATCCCTGTTGGGCTTCATATCCTTCTGTAGCTGCATCCTTCGCTGAGTCTGCCTGGCCTTTATTTAACCAGTAGAACATGGCAGATAGGACATCGTGCCGCTTTGGGTCCGAGTCTTAAGAAGCCCTGATGCCTCTGACTTTGTGCCTCAGCCACCGTGGGAGAGGTCTGGCTGCCCTGCTGGAAGACCATGGGGGATGTCCACACAGAGAGAGAGAGAGGCCTGAAAATACATGGAGAGAGAGGGAGGCCAAGTGATCCCCGCATCTCAGTTGAGTTTCCAGATAACTCCATGCCAAGCTTCCATCTGCTGGCCAGCACATGAGAGAACCCAGATAAGATCTCCAGAAGAACTTCTCTTGAAATTGTGAGAGAGAAGAAAGTGGTTCTTGTTTTAAGCCCTTAATCGGGGTGGCTTGCTATGTAGCAATGGAGACCCAGACCTATGCATTCCTTCACTGGAAGTCATTTAACAATCCATCTGTGCCTGGTACTGTGTTAGGCCGAGTGCATCATGCAAAAGCAACTACAGCACAGATGCTGAACTCTATCTTGTTGTTGTATATTAGTGAAAAAAATCTCTGTAAATAGAACTATTTTAGTTTTACATTGTAAAGGCAGAAGATTTCTGCTCAAAATATACTTACAGTGAATCCTTTTATGAAGAGAATAGCTACTCTGGTATTTATCATATTTTTCATTTTCTTTAAGCTGGAGTTTGTAAAGAGTGAAGCACGCCTGAGCTTTTACAAGTACAACTCAACAAATATTTCCTGAACACTTACGAGCGCTTCTCTTAGGCCTTTCTAACACCTGCATATTAAAGTGAGATTGGGTTGGAGTTCAGATTCTGTTTTCCCTCTGACATCTATTGTCCTCAGTGGTTCGGGATCCTGTTTTTGTCGGTTAGCGCATATTCTTGTTACTGTTATGCATCCCCTGGCTGTTTTCTTATTGCTTCAGTAAGAATTGAATTCGGTGGTTCAGTTTCTAAATGACCTAATTAGCAGAGCTTTCTCCACTCTTTCAGTACAATCCCGTCTCCAGCTGGACTCCCTCCTCATCACCCTTCCTTCCTCTCTGAGTTTTACTCAACATTCTGCTAATTAGTTCACATTCCATTGCTGGCCCTCCACGGATTGCTGTCCAGGCACCTGGAGCTCTCCTTGCTTTAATTATTGGGGAAAATTTCTTCTTGATCTTTCCTTGCTAGACTCTGCCGACTCTGAGTTCCCAGTCATTTATCTCTTGTGTGCCTTTGTTTTTCACAGAAACAGAGCCCACAAAGCAAAAAGGAGCCCTGGAGATCATATAATTTTACAGATGAACAAACTTTGGACCAGAGAGCTTAGTGACTTGCTCAAAGAATCACAGACAGTTGGTGGCAGAGCCAGGTCTGGAATCCACATCTCCAAGCCAAGAAGTCTTGCCTTCTCTAATGTACTGGATGCAGCATTGAACCACAGCACACGAATGCAACCTGACCAATTGGTGATTGATTAATCAGCTCTTATTTATAATTATTAATGGGCTTTCATTAAATCTCTTTGTTCTCGATCTTGAACTAAGACTGGAGGAAAATATGAGGAAAAAAAGTATGGTGGATTCAGAAGTTGTAAGATACACAGTAGTAAGTCATAATATTTTTAGGGTTTGGGATTTTGGTGAATGCTTTTGTGCTTCTCATTAATAAACACACTATAGCACATGATGTACATACACAAACCTATAAGACTCAATCACTATCCGGAGCATGAAAGGGAGGGAAGGGGGAAGGAATAGGGTGGGAATGAAGGGAGGGCTAAATGTGCAATGTGTGCATGTATGATGTTCATACCCTGACATATATCAAAATGTATAATTACAATGCACCAATAAATGAACATAAAAAGTTAAAAAAATGAATATTTATTGAACACCTACTATGTAGATATACATACGATGCACATTTCCCCTAGAGATGTATCTTGTCCTCATAAATATCTTTATGATACAATCAATTACAAGTTTCATGCCTGATGAGATGTACCATAGATTGCTACTTTCTTCGGAATATGAATACCATAATACTTTATAGTACTTTGTCTTCACAGTCCTCTCCATGCCCCCAATTCTTAGACTCATCTGATCATTATGTTTCATAGTAGGAGTTCTCAAACTCAAATGTGTCGGGAGGCCATGAATTTAATGTAAGTAAGTGGAGCAGGCAGGGTGTCACGTAGGTGGAGTGCGGGGACTGTGGCGGCCTTGAGGCCACAGATTCTCTACACAAGGTGGTAGTTATTACTCTGTGCTAATGATTGTTGTCATGTGGGAATTATAAGACCAATATTTCTAGAAATTCTGAACTTTCAAAAGATGTTTGACACCTTTACTTTATGTAAAATCTGGTTTTTAAGATGTGGACAACTAATTTAAAAAGCATTGCATGGGCCACACCAAACATGTCCATTAGATCCGACTCCTAGGTCAACCTTTGCTCTGCCACCTGGTGAGTCCCTTCCCCAGGTTCAGAAATGGCGGGTCCCAGCTGGGCGCCATGGTACATTCCTGTAATCTCAGTACTTGGGAGGATCGCAGGTTTGAGGTTAGTGTCAGCAACTTGGTGAGACCTTGTTTCAAAATAAAAAAGTCTGGGGCCATAGCATGCCCCTGGGTTCAATCCCCCATGCCCAAAAAAATTAAAAAAAGAAAAATGAAAAAATAAAGAAAAGTCAGGCCCCAAACTCCCAGCCATGAGACTCTCTCATTCCCTAGTAATTCTGCAAGCGAGGGCCTCGAGGCAGGGGGTCTTGGCTTCTGGGGAGTGGTCAATTGTCCATGTATTTGCTTGTTCAGTCTCTACCTGATCTCACTGAGAAAGCCACAGTTCCTCAGTAGAATGAATGAGGGAACAGAAGTTGCTTTTGAGGAGGTTCACAAAAGGATTACCTTTGACTACGTTAGTTCAAGCCTGTATTAATCATTGTTGAGATCACAGTGCAGTGTTGGCAGTCCCATCTGATGAGTAGGGTAGACACTCGTTCCTGTGTGGGTCACGCTAACCTACATCTACACGTGGCATCTTGAATCATAGTCATGTTTCTTCAAATCCAACAGGAAAGACTGGTACTAGCTCCAACTGTTCCGTTCAAGGTTTTCAGAAGTCTCCTAATCTTCAAGTCTAATTTCCTGTTCTTGCTTGTCTTATTTCATTTTCTTAATTGTCAAATATTTATAGAGTACATTCTAGGTGTCAGATATGGTTTTAAACACTGAAGACACGACAGGGAATCATGCAGACGTGGTCTTTTCTTTCACGGAGTTTGCTTTCCACGGAGGCTGGGAAGACAACAGTTAAGTCAAGAAGTAATAAGTGACCTGGTTGCAAATAGTAGCTGTGATGAAGAAAGTAAATCACGGAAGAGAGATAGTGGTTGAGGGAAGGCTTTTCTGAAGAGCTGCTGGGGTGGAGACCTGCAGGATGAGCAGACAGTAATGCGAAGAGGTGAAGGCAGAGGGTTCCCGTTCAGGAAACACCTGGGACAGAGGCCTCTATACAGGAATGGACCTGGTGTTCAGGGGTCAGAAGACAAACCCATGATGAGAATGTCCAAGCTGACCCCTCTGAAGCACTGGGCACTGCTTACAATCCTGGTTGTAAGCAGGAGTTGCCTGCTTTCTATGCCTGTAAATCTGGGAGCTGCTGACACTCTCCAAGGTGCTGAATTTGGTTGTTGCTCCTTGGAGAGCCTCCTGCTTCTCAAGTTTCATCAGTCACCTTGATGTTGTACTCACCTGAGTACACTTGCTAACTTGTGATTTCAGGTACATTTTATATGCATAAAAGGGGCAACAAATGACTGCCTTTATGGCTTTCTTTTATCTGATACCCATGAATCTTTTGCAGTCAGTAGTCTGGGAAGATCATGATCTATAAAGTAGTAGCCACAGTAGAAGCATTGGTACCTGATTGCCTATTCGACATGTGTGCAGATGTGGGGTATGTTACAAGAGAGAAGAGACATATTCAGGGTGGATGATTCCAAAGTGTGAGACTTGGATACTGGGAAGATGGTGGTGCATTCACCGAGGTTCAGGAAACAGGAAGAGAAGCAGGTAAAACTTGGTTGCAGAGCAGGATGGGTGGGGACACAGAGGGAAGTAAGACAGTGGGAAAGGGGTGAAGGAGTTTCAAGGGTCATCCCTGGGACTCTGGTAGGAGAAAGCCTCTTTCTGCTATTTCAGATTGGAACTCCAAATAAAAGTTGCTAATTAGACATGATTGCAATGAGAAGATGGTTCTAATGCCATCGGATACTATTGTTCTTCTACATTCAGATAAAAGGATTTTATAGGTTGTCCTAGGAACTTACCTACCCGTAACAGAATTGTTTCCTAAAATCAGAATGCTATAAAATGTGTTAAAGTTAAGTGATTATAAAGGTAAATGTTGGGGCAATTCCCTGAGGAATTCAGACCAGAGTTGTCTGGTGTTATTTAAATTGTCAACATAAAATGACAACTCTGCTTTAAAAGAAATAAAATAGTCTATTCTGAGCCAAACATGAGTGGCCACAGCTTGGGGACATGGATTCAAGTTACCTGAATGACATGTACCACTATGGGAGAGGTTACATGAGCACCTTTTTTTTTCTATTGTTCTTAATTATAGCTTTAGTGAGATATAATTCTCACATCCAACAATTTACCCATTTAAAGTATAACATTCAATAAATGTTTACTGTTCAGAGTTATGTAACTATTACCATGACCAACTTTAAAATACTTAATCACCCCCAAAAGAAACTGCACATCCATCAGTAGTCATTACCCAGCCTCCCCCCTACCCCACCCCTTGCCCTAGGCAGCTGCTAATATGCTTTTTGTCTCTGTAGATTTTCCTGGAAACTCCTTATTGAACGGTGTAGTCTTTTGTGACAGAATTCTTTGACTTAGCATAATGTTTTCAAGGGTCATTCCTGTTATAGCATGGATCAGTGCATCCTTCTCCTCCTCCTTTTCTTCTTCCTCCTCCTCCTCTTCTTCCTCCTCCTCCTCTTCTTCCTCCTCCTCCTCTTCTTCCTCCTCCTCCTCCTCCTCCTCCTCCTCCTCCTCCTCCTCCATCTCCTCCTCCTCCTCTTCTTTACCTGGTACTGGGGATCAAACCCAGGGCAGCTCTACCACTGAGCCACGCCCTCAGCCCTCTTAATTTTTTCCTGTGAGTCAGGGGCTCACTGAATTGCTCAGGCTGGACTTGAACTTGCAATCCTCTTACCTCAGGCTGCCAAGAGTAGCTGGGATTAGAGGTATGCACCATCACGCCCGGCTCTTCATTCTTTTTATGGTTGAATAATGTTCCATTGGTTACATGAATTTAATAGTGACAGAACAGAAAGAAGTCATAAATCAGTACATTTGCCAGTCGCATTGGTGGGAGCCTCAGGTGGACGGGCTACAGCAGGGCAGGGGACTTCTTCCATAGGTTTCAGATGTCCCAGCATCCTCAGCTCCAGGGTTGGCAGAGGCTAGAGGTCTGATAAGCTTGGGGATATGTTCCAAGAAGTTTATGTAACAGTCATGAGAATGTTTGGCCTGATACAAAAGCTTAGGTAACAGGCTCTTAAAGGGCCCAAGGGCCTAAGACAGCTCTCAGCCTGCAATGCTCTGTCTCTCCACGGGTCCCCAAGTTCTCTTCAGCCAAGGTCAATTAGTCTGCAGGACCTTCAGAGCAGATGCGGATTCCTCATAGAACTTCGGTTCACACTGATTAAGTAGATTCTATAGGCATATCATTTTTTTTGAGAATTGGGGCACAGGTGGCAGACATGGTCATTGTCTTATCTTGGATAATGTTCACCAATCATTAAACAAAATTTAATGATCACTTGCTCTCTGCCAGAAATTGAGCTGGGGCTGGGGAGACCAAGATAAGTAAGACACAGCTCTTGCCACCAAAGTATCTACAAATCCTACCTGGGCTGACCTTTCTATTTCAAGCAATGTTTCTTTCCTTTTTCAAAAAATTTGGTTGAAGAATTTTATTGGTGCGATGTAATTATACATTGTAATGAGATTCAAAGTGACACATTCAAGCCAGGTGTGGTGGCGCATGCTTGTAATCCCAATACTTGGGAGGCTGAGACAGGAGGATCTGGGTTTGCAGCCAGCCTCAGCTACTTAGTGAGGCCCTCTGCAACTTAGTGAGACGCTGTTTCAAAATAAAGGATAAAAAGTAGGACTGGGAGTGTAGTTCGGAAGTAGAATGCCCCGGGTTCAATCCCCGCTACCAAAAAAAAAAAAAAGTGACATATTCATATATGCACACAATATCTTTTGGGGGGTTTCCTATACACTCAACCCCTCTACTCCTGTCTTTCCTCTTTGTACATGCTAGTGAGATTGGTGCTACCAATCTCACTATAGTAATCTCACAATATTAAGTTCCTATGCTTTTATATATGAACTTAATATTTTTTGGTCTATTTCCTTTCTAAAGCCTCCCTTTTTCCTTCCCCTCTCCCTCCTCCAATTCTCTTCCACTAATCTACTGGTCTCTCTTTTCATTTTAATTTTCATTCCTTCATTTAATGAAGGAATGGTTCCTCTTCTTAACTGACAATACTGCCTTCTAAAAAATGGTATGTTGAAGTATTAAGACCGTGTCTACTTACGTTTATTCTTCTATCCCTGGGACTAGCTGCAAATCACCATTCCACCAAAGAGCCATATTATTTGTCAAAGGAAAAAATACAATGATTTAAAGATCTGAATTGTCTTTATTTTCTATTTATTCTGGAATCAGAGAACACTGTTCCATAAAATAGGATGAGTGTTGTGATGAGCCAGGCTGAAGATTTGGTTTTATAGACAGAAAAGGGCTTAAAGAAAGAAAGCAGACTCAAGAAATAAAAGCAGATTGATTATTTTAAAGCTACTTCCATGTAAGGTGGGGACAGAGAGACAGAACAAGAGGAAGTAATTTTTGTGTGTGTATAAGGATTAAGCAGAGGGAATTCCATTATCTTTCCAGTTGACAGTGGCCTGTTGGGGAAATTTGACTGTTCTCTCTTAATCCTGATTTCTGGGGAGGTCAGGTAAAACAGCTTGGTTTAGTTGGTGATGTGAAACTTCAGCATGAGTGCCTCCATTTTGATTTTTAGTCTGGTCTGTTGAAGCCTAGCATAGGAGCTTAGTCCAAAACAATGACCTCTGTAATTATTTAACAGACTTCAAGAGTCTCAATGTAGGTCACTTTGAAGAGAGCAGTTTAGTGGTAGTCAAGACCTGCCTTATTTTTTTTTTAAGAGATTGTTCCAGCTGGGTGTGGTGGCACACGCCTGTAATCCCACTACTTGGGAGGCTGAGCCAGGAGGATTGCAGGCTCGAGGCCAACCTCAGCAACTTAGCAGGACCCTGTTTCTAAATAAAAAATAAAAAGGGTTGGGGGTGTAGCTCAGAAGTATAATACCCCTGAGTCCAATCCCCAGCACCAAAAAATAAAAAAAGTTAGTTCCCGTCAGAAATAGTTTCCTTGGCTCTTACTTATCAATCCTCTCACCTGGGCCTCTGCGGAAGCAGCTCGAGGGCTGTGTTTGGGCATCTTGACGGAATGGTGTTGCTTTCTGTACCCCGGACACCAGGTGCTGCTTGCTAAAAACAGCAGAGGATTTAATCTCTTCCTCTGAAGGCTCTTGGTAGCACTGCAGAAAATTTGGCCTGGTGTGTGTGTGTGTGTGTGTGTGTGTGTGTGTGTGTGTGTGTGTAAGAGAGAGAGAGAATTTTCATCTCATTGTGCTCATATAGATGGTGTTCTCTGCCTTAACTCTTTTCACAGGACTGTTGTGAAAGTGAAATAATATAAAATAGGATAATAAATATGACTGTGCCTAGAGAAAACGAGTTATGACACTTTAAGCAATTAAGTAGTGATACTAAATCATTCTTCCTCTGCATTCCCACGAGAGAGTGTTACCTACTGGTTAAAGCTCTGGTTTGGCCCCTGCTGCTTGTGTGATCTTGGGCAAGTGAGCTCTTTGAGTTTGTTTAATCTCAATCTCTTTATCTATGAAGGAAAGGTAATCATTGCTGTGAGGGTTGAATAGTTATTGTCTGTAACGTTCTGCCCTGGTGCCTAGCGTGTGGAAAGTGTGCATCATCGAGTCTCTGCGGTCCTTACTCCTGCTTTTACAGCTCTTCCCAGCTGTGCACAGGCACGACCACCCATGTCCTCTCATGACCCACAGAAAACCAAGAACATTTGCAAACTGAAGAGACATCATGGACCCAAGCAAGCAAGGAGTGGAAGGGCCTGGGTTTCAATTCTGGAACTTTGGCCAATGGCCAGGTGACCTTGGGAAGACTGTTTACAGTGGCATTGGCGATACCACAAATAAGCCAAGGTTGTCATCCATTCCCCAGGCTGATATAAATGTTCAAGTTGCTCCCATTTTAAAACCAACTCACCAACCATCCAACCAAATGTTTCAGTGAAATATTTCTCCTTTTGGTCATAACTGAGCTTCTTTTTTCTTTTTGTGGTGCTGGGGATTGAACCCAGGGGGATTCTACCTCCGAGCTATACCCCCAGCCCTATTTTTAATTCTTTATTTTGAGACGGGGTCTCACTAAGTAGGTGAGGCTGGCCATGAACCTGCGATCCTCCAGTCTCAGCCTCCCAAGTACTGGGATTACAAGCGTGTGCCACCATGCCCAGCTATAGCTGAGCTTCTTAAAAGCTGGGTACATTAATTTCTGCCAGCGTTTCACCTGTGTTCACTTATTGATAAGGCTTAGCAATCCATTCCCGACCCCCGTCACTCCAGTACACCCACCTTGGTTAGAAAGCACCTCTCCATCAACAAAACCAACAGACGGCCTCCAAACTTCATCCTCCTTAACTTTTTCAGCCACAGGGAAAAGAAGGCAAATGACCTTCACAGATGACAAATAACACGTTCAAGTTTGAGTCCAGACAAGGCAATTCTTGATGCTGGAGTCAAAATTGCCATTTAAAGGGGCTTTGTTCTGCTGAAAACATCCCATATTCAGATACAAAATGTGAATTATTCAAGTAATCAAGGAAACTAGGTCTACTAAAATATCTTACTGTGACATCAGGCATGGAAAGTGATGTCTGATGACAGGAAAATGATCAGAGCACAAAGCAATCTGTTGCTTTGTTCTGCTATGAAACCCCGGTGGTGAAGTCGGCACCCACTGTCCTTGGTGCCCGACGGGTCCTAATGCTTTCCAGGCACGGTCTGATCACTCCACTCTGTCCAATCAAAATGCGCTCATCCCACGTCACAGACCATCAAACTGTTCTTTGTTTAGGAGCCTCTACAAAGATCCGGGCACAATGTGAAAGGCGGACGTTTGCATTCAGCACGTACAAGGTGTCATTTCAGGTGTGCGGGCAGGTAGGTGTAGGCAATATTACTGCTTAGGGGACTCTTTTCCATCCCGCTGAAATCCCTCTTGGAGTAGACAACCTTTTCATGAGACATTTGGTGGAGCTACTACCCCAAGCTGAGTCAGGTCCTAACAGAGAAGCTTTATCATCCTCAGAGGCTGTCGAGATGATTAAATGGGGTTGTTGTGTAATAGGCCCCAAACAGCACAGCAAGAAGAACAAACACTGGTGTGGGAACCAGGGGAGCTGGTCTCATCTGGATCCAGGATTCCAGCAAGTCTCTTCCTTGGTGTGGTCACTGGTAAAACAAAGGGCTGGACTAGGTGTCCCTTCCTTCCTTCCTTCCTTCCTTCCTTCCTTCCTCCCTCCCTTCCTCCCTTCCTCCCTTCCTCCCTTCCTCCCTTCCTCCCTTCCTCCCTTCCTCCCTTCCTCCCTCCCTTCCTTCCTTCCTTCCTTCCTTCCTTCCTTTCTTTTTCTTTCACGTGGTGCTGGGGAGGCCTCACCACCGAGCTACATCCTCAGCCCTGGCCTGGATGATTTCTAAGGTCATGTCTAGTTCATTGATTCTGAAGTCATCATTTTAAACCTCTCTCTCCTGACTGCAGCTCTCCTAATTTCTTTGACTTATTTTTTACCTTGCCTGATTTTACCACTACTTTCCAAAGTGATTACTTCTTATCTCTCTGCCTCTTTACTTACTTTCTGGCTAGTTCACTCCGAGATAACCCCCAAGAAATATGTATCTTGCAGGCAAATCATTTTCTTCTTTGGAGATAGCCCATCTCTCTGCTGGGTCACAGCAGAGCAATTACACAGTAAGGTCAGGATGTGTCCAGAATGTTCACTCTCACAAAGCACGGCTCTGCATCCTGACTCTTGGTCCTTTTCAAAGTTTGTTGCCTGATGCTTGTGTGAAATGCCACCTGGGTAGCCAGATTTGAAACCAGATAATGTAACTAGACAACAGGGCCCTGTGTGGAGCAGACCAGTCTTCCCATGTCTCTCCTCTGATAATTATTTTCTCTAAAGATTTTCTATGGTTAAAGTAATATTCTAAATTTTATTTTTCTTGCTCTAGTTCCTCAGTCCCGTGTTGACAGAGGCTGGGCCTTTGTCAGGCTCTGGCGATCCACCAGTTAAATATGTTGTCACCAAGAGTCATGTCCTGTTTGAAGCCCAGATAGCACGCATATCATGAGTTCTTTAAATCTCAAGCTGGGTGTGCTGGCACATGCCTGTGATATTAGTACTTGGGAGGCTGAGAAAGGAGGATTGCAGGCTCAAGGCCAGCCTTAGCAACTTAATGAGATCTTATTCCAAAATAAAAAATAAAATAGGGTCGGGGGTTTAGCTCAGAGGTAGAATGCCCTTGGGCTCAATCCCCAGCATCACAAAACAAAACAAAACAAAACAAAACAAAACAAAACAAAACAAAACAAAAAACCCCCAGAAATCTAAGAACCAGAAATACTGTGAAATTCAGAACATCACAGATATAGAATATACTAAAAGCCTCCCCTGTAAGTTTAACAGGTAAAATACAGGACACCAGTTAAATTTCACACTCATAAAGACAATGGATAATTTTTAGAATATGTCCCAAATATTTCATTGTTTCTCTGAAATGCAAACTTAATTGGGTGTCCTGTATTTTTATTTGCTAAATGTGGCTATCGTATTTCCCAGGGAAAAGCTAGATACCCGAATACCCTGTATTGGTTTGGATATAGAATGTCCTCCAAGACCTCAAGGAGAGTAGGCAGCCGTGCTGGAGGTGAGGCTTCATGGAGGAGGAGTCCCAGGGGTGTGGCCTTGGGGATTATACATGGTCCCTCTCTCCTCCCTCTGTCTCTCTCTCTATCTCGCTTCCCACCTCCATGATGTGAGAGCAGATCCTTGCTCTCTCCCCTCTCTCTGCTTCCTGCCCGCATGTCCTGAGCTCTGCAGACCTGTCCTGACATGGACCGAACCTCTGAACTCTCCAAAAAAACTGTGTGAAAATAAATCTTCCTTCCTCTAAGCTGTGCGGTCAGTTGTGTTGGATGACAGGAGTGAGAATGTTGGCTGAGTGGATGGTAAATGCCATTTCTGAGTGCTACTTTCAGAATTCTAAAACACTGCGACTTTTCAACCTGGAACCCCATACCTACCCATCTCATCGGAGATATCTCAGGGAGCAATTGAAACATTTAAAATTATAGACTTCTTAGACAGTTATCTAGGATGTACTCCAGTAAAACAAGTGAGTAAAACAAATTGGAAGACATGGGGTCCTTGAACACGTGATCCAGTTCAGAAAAGCAGTGGAGGGGCTCCCTGAGATAGGTGCTCAGCAGAACTGAGGAGCAGGGAAGATTCTCTGACTGCAAGTAATAGGGAATTTAACCCAGATTGGCCTAAACAGAAACCACAGGCAGGGAGTCAGGCATGGTGGCACATGTAATCCCTGCTACTCAGGAGGCTGAGGAAGGAGGCTAGTCTCAGCAACTTAGAGATTCTGTTTCAAAATAAGAAAATAGAAAGAGTTGGAGGGGTGCAGCTCAGGGGTAGAGTGCCTCTGGGTTCAATCCCTAGTACTGCAAAAAATAAAATAAAATAAAAAGTAAAAAGGGCTGGGGATGTAGCTCAGTGGTAGAGTGTCCCTGGGCTCAAGCCCCAGTACCACAAAAATAAAATAAAATAAATAAAAAGAGATAGGGATGCAGCTCAGTGGTAGAGTGCCCCTGGGCTCAATCCTCAGTACTTTAGAAACAAACAAGTAAAATGAAGGGAATGAGGGCTCTCTGGTTGATTGACTGATTTGAAGGTTAACAAAGATCCAGGTGTGGTGATACATACCTGTAATCCCAGCTACTCAGGAGACTGAAGCAGTAGGACCTTGAGTTCAAGGTCAGCCTGGACAACATAGCAAGACCCTGTCTCAAAAAAAAAAAAAAAAACAGAACAAAACCACCAAGCAAAACACAACAAAGAAAGTACTCAGACTTCTCACATCTTTCTGCTCTGTTGCCCCGTGTCGGGTCGGTCCTGAGGCTGCCTTTCCTTCTGGTCACAGGATGACTGCCAGACACAACTCGAGCAGATGGTTCACCATCCATACCTACCAGGAGAGAGACTGGCCTCTCTCTCGTAGCCAGCCTCACCTGCATCTCAGTGGTGCAACCTGGCCCACATGTCTGTTCCTGGAAGAGTCCAGCAGAAGAGGGGGCAGCAGTAGCTTGGCTTCTTCCACTAGTGTCAGATGCGCGTGCACAGCATCCATGTGTGTTAGGGCGATGTGTGCCAGTGAGACAAACAGAAGAGGGAATGGGTGGCCCTGGGGGTGGCATTTCAGGGAAGTGTCCAGAAAGTCCTCCCTGAGAACACAACTCTTGCCTCAGTCTGGGCATCTGTAACAGCCACACTCTCCTATGTAGCTGTAATGCAAACAGTCCAGGTAGGAGAAGGAAGACAGAGGGCCCTGGGGAGAGGGCTGGGGAGAGGAGGCTCCCTAGAATACCTGATAGGAGGAGAGCTTAACATCGTGTTAGGATCAGCAGAACCAAAAGCACATTGTCTCGATCAACATTCTTACTGTGTAATTCAAAATAACTGACCACACAACTTAGAGGAAGGAAGATTTACTTGTTTTGGAGATTTCCGGGTTCAGTCCATGTCAGGCTGGGTCTACGGAGCTCAGGGCATGGCGGTGGGAAGCAGAGAAAAGGAAAGAGCACAGGGCTCTGCTCCTCACCTCATGGAGGCTAGAAGCAAGAGAGCACCAATAAGCAAGGCAATTCAAAGACAAAAGCAGTCCCTAAGTCCACACCCCCAGGGACCCACCTTCTCCAGTCATACCCCACCTGCCTAGGTTACACCCAATGAATCCATTACAATGGATCTATCCACTTATGAGATTACAACCCTCGTGACTTAATTACATCAACTCTGACCATTGATACATGAGCTCTTCAGGGGACAGTCTATATCTAACCATAACTCACATATAAGAAGGAAATTATACTTGTAGAATACCACTTGGCCCTGCCAAGAATAATGTTGACATAGACACAGTAATGTAAGTGCTGTCATGGGTTTTCAGATTTTAGAATGAGCTGGTAGAGAAAGCATGGAAAATTTAATTATAATGACGGAACCAAGTGTAAAGGTTACCAGCTGGGATGCTGCAAGATGGGAATGAGGAAGATGGCAGGTAGAAGAGATGAAGGTTGTGGGGGGAGTGTTGAGGTTCTCCTTGCACCTACTGGGATGCCAAGAGAGGCTGTCTATTAGAAGTGATAGTGGACATTTATTACTTAACAATTCAAAGGTAAACAAATAACAGAGGAACGAAGTACAGGGTTTTAAATATATTGGGAAGCTGAGGAGGGCAGGTGAGGGGTAAAAGAAGTGAGCTAAATCTTGAATGAGCTTTTACACACTGTAGAACCACAGAAGAACTACAGTATGTCTATTTCATTGCAGAATGAACATGTTGAAGCACTAGTGGGTTGACTTAGGGGGTAAGACTGAAGATGGGAGTAAAAGCAAACTCTTATTTTCATAACCAGTCCTTTGGCAAAATTTGACTCTTGAACTATGCACATTCATCACTTTGATTTAAAAAAATGTCGGTCTCCAACCTAGATTTTTTTTTTCTGAATTCTTAAAACTGATACTGGCTCATTATGAAAAAATTTTTAAAAGAGAGGACATGTTCCAGTATTTACACGCACCCTTGGGCTGGGTTTGGAGCTCCGCAGTAGAGCGCTTGCCTGGCACATGCAAAGACCCTGGGCCCTACCCCCAGCACTGCAAAAAGTAAAAATAAAAGCAGACACACAAAATAAAGGCAACTCTTGAAACATTGCTGTATTTTCATCCAGTCTTTTAAAACTGATTATATTTATACACATTTCTGATTATGTGAATAAGGATACATTTTGATGAATTCCAATTCATGCATCTAAACTGATTACCTTAGGTTCCATGGATAATTTGTAAAGTCTTAAATCTCCCTCAAGATTGAAAACGAGACCAAAACAAGCATGCCTTAAAGTCTTCATGTGAGAGCCGGGCATGGTGGCGCACGCTTGTAATCCCAGTACTTGGGAGGCTGAGACCGGAGGATCCGGGTTCGCGGCCAGCCTCAGCTACTTAGTGAGGCCCTCCACAACTTCATGAGACCCGGTTTCAAAATAAAGTATAAAAAATAGGGCCGGGGGTGTAGCGCGGAGGTAGAAAGCCCCTGGGTTCAATTCCCGGTACTGCAAAAAAAAAAAGTCTTCATGTGAGGGGACATTGATGTCCAACAGAGGCAGAGGAACAAGCTAGTTCATCAAGGAACCTGGGTCCTAGCAAACTATCACGCTGACCGTTTCCGGCAGTGGGAGCTATTAATTACTAGACAGAATTAAGTTATAGATTTGCATCCTCTCTGGAGATGAGAGCTAACATAGTGAAGGCAGGTGTCCACGTCCTGCCTTCTTATGCCTTGTCTCCTGCTCCTGGGCCACCCTGCTCAGTTCCCAGGGCCACTCTGATCTAGGGACTGTCACAGCGCACACTAGCTTCCTCCTGCCTCTGCGCTTCCTTTCCAGCTGGTCGGTCTGGAAAATGCTCCCTGTCCCTTAGCTCCCAGCTCAGGCGCTCTGTCCTGTGATCTGTAACCAGCTCCTTCAGTTACATCTTGCTGCTTCTTTCTCAGACTTGAGCTTGAGTTCTGCTGGGGTAGTTACTCCTGGTGAGGAGGGCAGAGTATGTATGAGCCTGAGCTTGGCTCCCAATCCACCTCCTACTGACCCTATGAACTTGGGCAAGTCACTTACCCATTCGGATCCTCAGTTTATCTGTCTATAAAATGGCCTTAGCAATGATACCTATCTCAGTGGGTATGGGGAAGATTCCAAGAAATAAACCGAGGGAAGCCGTTGGCAGTGTCGGTGTCGGGGAAGTGCTCAGAAACATCGGCTACTGTCTGCTGCCGCCGCCGCCGCAGTGTCGGCTTGCACGTCCAGACAGCGAGGTTCGACGCTGTAACTTTCCATCTTCACATCATCTGTCTCACTGCAGAACTTGGCACCGGGTTCTTGGAAAAGTATGTAGACTGAATTAATGAATGAGTGTGTGCTTGAGAGTGGATTCGGCCGCCTCTGTTTATGACTGTCATCGTTACGGACTGTCGTTCCAAGACCTGACCTCAGAGTCATGCCAAAAGCCAAGAGCTTTAATTCAAGGAGCCAACATTTTTCTAATTAAAACAAAGAACTACTTCCTGAGTACATTGACTGTATTTTCAGCTCTGAGAAAGAGCTAGAAATATGGGCAAGACATGGAGGTCTGTCTCCCAGTAATGCCAGCCCTGCGTCTCTTCTGTAACGAGTCTCGAGGTCAGATGGCGGTCCTCAGAGATTCAGGACCCAGAGGGGCAATGCATTTGAAGGAGATATGGAGAATTCTAAGCCACATACAAATGAGAGGCACATTAAAGTGCTTGCTATTATCTTAGGAAATACACCTCTTTGGGTTTTCTGTTCCTGCTTTTCTTCCCTCTCCGTCAGATCATCATTCCTAAACTTGGGAGATTTGCTTTCAAAGCTCAGAGACAGGTCTTTGCAGTTATGTAGGACTGACTTATGACCTCAGGGACCAAAAGCACCAACGGTGGCTCTGTTCTGACTTGGTGGCTCCACCTGCCTGCGCTGCACCCCAGAACCAGAGCTCCGTATGCTCCGCCATTGCAAAGAGAAGACCCGTGACTCCCTTTGCAAGAAAACCAGGTTCCGTGGGCAATTATTCGAGACTGACTGCATGCCAGACGCTCCGGTAGTTACTTGGGAGAATAATATTTGTCCTGCTTATCTCCCAGGGCTGCTGGAAGACTCTAGTGAGCCATTTTATAAAGTACAAAGGGATCTACAAATACAAGGGTTTTATTATTAAAAACACATCTCATCTTCCAGTGGAACGTCTAGATAAAGGAATGTTGGGTGTGATAAAGAGCCGAAACTAAAGGGGGGGGGGAGAAGCGTTAAAAAACCTCATCACCAAATATCACACAAATACCAGTGAGAGAGTGATTCCTTGATTAATTAATGATAGGAGCCCCACGTTCAAGTCTTTCAGTTATCTTGCCATCAACCCACTTTGCCTATCAGGATTGGTTTTATTTCTGCCAACAAATAACTATCAAACCACTGAGGCCTAACTGATGTGTGATTAATGTGGGCTCTGTTAATTGTATGGCTGAATTTTATGCAGGAAGCTATATCCTTGATTTTTCTCCCTTAATTTCCTCCTGTTTCACGGATGGTCATAAAACAGTTTCAAATAGATCTGCTGAGTCTGAGAGTCGGTTTTGCAACTTGAAAAGTGCCTGAGTCAGTCTGGGCATCTCATGAAGTAAAAGTGACCTGGGGGAACTCTTAGGCGCGAGACAGATTGCTGCAGGGCTTCCCCTCCCGCCCGCTGGCTCCTCCTGCAGCTGCTTGCTGGCACTGGAGCACCTCTGTTCTGTTAACCACACACATAGCACAGACAGTGGCGAGAGGCTCAATCACTTAATCACTTCCTGACGGCCTATCAGATGTGGCCCTGTTCAGCCTCACTTTGGACAGCTGAAGATCACGACACCTGCCTACTAGGCTCCCTGGCATCCATTCACCCCTTTGTTTTCTTTTGGGGCTATACGCCCTCCCACTCCTTCCCTGCTATGATCTCTGTGGGCCAAGTAGGGCTGATCTCTTTTCTCTTGTTTCAGAGCTGGGCATGGACAAGTGGAACCCCAGTGATTGGTTCTAGGATGGGCATGTGACCAGGCTTGGCCAATGAGAGGCAACCCTGGGATTAGCAGGAACTACTAGGGAAGAAGCACTCCTTTCCCCTTGGGCCTTTAGAAGGGTAAAACTATACGCTTCCTATTTCTTCTGCTGCCCCTCAAGGGGGGCCCGGCTAAGAAGAAAGCCAGCACAGAGGATCAGAGAGCCAAGGGGCAGAGAGAGATGCACAGCCGGCACGGCTTACACTCATGGATTCAGTCATGCTAGATGTCTCACCCAGGCCTGGGCTCTTCTAGTGTATGAGACTGTTTGAATAGGATTCTGTCACTTACAGCCAAGAGTCCTTACCCAAACGGTGATGTTTAGCTGGACATGGTGGTGCATGCCTGTACTTGGGAGGCTGAGACAGGAGGATTGTAGGTTCAAGGCCAGCTTCAGCAACTTAGTGAGACTCTTAGCAATTTAAGGAGACCCTGTTTGGAAATAATAAAAATAAAAAAGGTCTGGGGGTGTATCTCAGAAGTAGAATGCTCCTGGGTTCAATCCTTAGTACAAAAAAAAGTGATTCTTTTTGATACCTTTCTGTCTTAGCATGCCACGTGTGCACACAGCCTTAAGAAAACGTAGAAAGCGTCAGAGAGAAGTCAGTGTGCAGAACACAAGTTGAGAATAGTAGAACTCCATACATATTTCAATGCATAATTTCTCACCCTAGAAAAACGTGCATCAAGTGGACATTTTCCCTCGTGTTGTTAGAGAAGCCTGATTGATATCATTCCTTGACATATATTTTTTTTTTTGGTACTGGGGTTGAACCCAGGGACATTCTACCTCTGAGCTACACCCCCAGCTCTTTTTATTGTTTGTTTTGAAACAAACAGAGTTTCAGTTGGTTGTTGAGGCTGGCCTTGAACCTGAGATCCTCCTGTCTCAGCCTCCCAGGTACTGGGATTACAGGTGTGCGCCACCATGCCCGGCTATTCTGTGACATCTTGCCGGTGGGAGTATGTGCTGGGTATGCGCTGGGTGAATGTGCTCACCGGGAGACCCTGTCATTCCCCCATCCATTCAGCCATTGGTAAGCAAGATAGCTCTATGTTTCCATAATGGAGCTCATGATCTAATAGATTTTAGGGAATCAAGAATCCAGGACCCATATATAGAGGAAACCAGCGGATTTTGACAGTGGAACTCTACCGCTGTGACCTACCAGGTGGGGATGAGCCGATGATTTCTAGGTGCGCGATGACATCCTTAGGGACGGAGGCGTTCTGTTGGATGTTCGCCACAGCCCGTGATGGCTCTGGGCTCTTTCAATTTTCAACCTTGAAAAGGAGAAGTTATCTTTCAAAGGAGCTTGAGGCAACTCAATAAAAAGAAGAATGTGAGGACTTTTACATCAATCCGTTTACTCTAAAATAATTGGCCTTCTTTTGGGGCTGCTAAGATTGTTGTGGATTTAGGGCCCCTTCCCTCCAGTGAGTTGTAAACTCTTTTTCTGGTCGAATGTCTTTTATTTCCCCCCAGTCTCTGCTGATTGTATCAGAAGCCAGAGTTAAAGTCTCCAATTCCCAGAGGAGAGCGCTAAGTCAGGGAGGCTGGCAGACGCGTGTGCGTTGCTGTGTTTAGGTGCCGGGCAGACGCCAGTCCCCTTTGGTCCCATGAGAAGCCGCCGTCCCACCTGGCTGGTGCCCGCCTGTGCTGGTCCCACCTGGCATCCCACCACCTGCCCCGGTCCAGACCGGCATCACTTAGACGTCTGCGCTTCCTCCTCTGCTCTTCCATTGATCTGTTCTCCTGCATCCCGAGATGCACAGCAACCTGTAGCCTGCTCCCCTGCCCAGAAACTGGCAGGTTATTCTTTGCCTATAAAGCAACACAGATTCTTTAGCTGGGCAGACAGGGCCTGCGTGGACTGGCTTCGGTCTGTCACCTCGTCCCATTTTCCGTGCCTTGCACTCTCCTCTCCTTGATCCAGTGTTCACCCCATCTCTCTCCCTCTCTCTCTCTCTCTCTCTCTCTCTCTCTCTCTCTCACACACACACACACACACACACACACACACACACACACACATGTCCTCCACTTCCCCATGCCTCTACTCCCTGTTCTGCAGTGTTCGTTGAATCGCTCCCCATCCTTCCAGGCCTCAGGAAAAAGCTCCCTCTTCCATGAAGCTCTCTGAGATTGTTCCTGCTGGAAGCCGTTTCTTCACACTCTATGTCCTGGTTGTATTTGATTTAGCCCTGCAGTATTTTTTCAGATTCATTCTGACATGTATTCACACACTCATCTGTTTCCTCATGGAGAAGGGAACGCGTGTGGCTCGTCTTCATGACTTCCAAGGTGTCTATCGCTTTGGCTCGAGAACTCAGTAGGCTTTTGCTGAGTGGGAGAGGGGGTGAGGGTGGACCCCCGAGCTCCCCTCACCACTGAGCCTTGGAGGAGACCCCTCTGCTTCTGGGATGTGTGTGCGTCCTCTCTGCCTCCCCCGTCTAGCTCGCAGCTCTCGGAAGTAAAACACTCACTCTGCGACACTCTCCAGCATTTCACGAGGCGGCAGTGACCTCTGAGAACCTGCGGTAAGTTTTGGTCTAGTCTCTGTTCGCCTTTGTTCTGTCCCCTTCTACTGTATTACAGTCCAGTCTATTGCTTCATTTCAAGAGGTGCTTACTGTGACAGTCTCATTTCCTTGGCCTGTTCACAAGTTGCAAGAAGCACTAGCCTCTTGGCTCCCATGCATCTTTCTCTCCTTCCTTCCTTCCTTGCTCCCTCTCTCCCTCACTCTTTCCCTCCCTTCCCTCTCTGCTTCCTCCCCTTCCTTCCTTCTTTCTTCTTTCTTGGCACTAGAGATTGAACCCAGGGGAATTCTACCTCTGAGCTACACCCTAGCCCTATTTCATTTTTTATTTAGAAACAGGGTCTCACTAAGTTGCAAAGGGCCTCGTTAAGTTTCTGAGGCTGGCCGCGAACCTGCGATCCTCCTATCTCAGCCTCTGAGTACTGGGATGACAGGCGTGCCACCACGCCCGGCTGCCCATGCATCTCTGGATCTCCACTCTATGGTCCATCTGCAGGCAAGATTTTCTTGACCTCCCAGGCTAGCGCCGGCTCCCAAGAGAGGTCCTCACAACCCCGACTCCACAGTGTGGGATCCTCGCCTTCTGTGCAGTGGCCTGGTTGTCTTTTCTCCCCAGTAGACTGCAAGCCTCCCCGGGGGCCGAGCTTCCCTGTTTCCCTTCATCTTTGTGTCCTCAGTGCCCAGCACAGTGTCCGGGCACATCCGTGCACATCAGAGCTTTGTTGACTCATGAGCTGGGTGTTTTCGAGTTGGAAGATGAGAGCTGACATCTTTAGATTTGTGCTTCAGATAGATCATATATTTCATTGTTCAAAGGGCGAGAGTCAGGACCAATAGGAGTGAAGTTGGAATGTTGAAGCGTCAGGGACTTTGAGGCAGAGCGGCAGGGAGACTACTTTGGGGACCTATGCGATGGAGACTTGAGCTAAGGGCCAATTGGGGCTGTTGAAGAGTTGGGATGGATCCAAGAGAAGTTTCTAAGGCAGAACGGAGAGAACTTAAGAGCCTGCTGTGGGGGCAGAGCCAGTTCCCCAGCACCCTCTTCTGCCATGGCCAAGGAGCAGGAAGTCGTCCTTCTGATGCCTCCTCCTCCTCCTCCTCTTCCTTCTTCTTCTTTTCTCTTCTTCGTTTTTATTTTCATACTATTATTGGTGCACTGTAATTATACATCATAGTGCGATTCCAAGTGATACAAACGCACATGCGCACAGCACGTGGTGTGTTCCCTCCGCATCTCCCCCATACACGTTAGTGAGATTGTAGTGACCTTCATACATGGACTTAACATTATTAGAACCGTCCCCTTCCTCAAACCTCCTGTTCTGCCTCCCCGCTTCCCTCCCCGTCCCTCCCACTATTCTACTGATCTCTCTCTCTTCATTTATCTGAACTCCCTTTGCTTGCTGTTTTTATTCTAGCTTCTTCTTATAAGAGAAAACATGACCCTTGACTTTCTGAGACTGGCTGACCTTACTTAGCATATTATTCTCTAGTTCCATCCATTTTTCTACAAATGACATAATTTTGCTGTTCTCTATGGCTGAGTAAAACTCCATTGTGTATATACCACATTTTTCTTTATCCATTCATCTGTTGCTGGACACCTAGGTTGGTCCCATAATTTGGCTGTTGTGAATTGCATTGCTATAAGCAAGGATACGCATATATTGTTGTAGTACTCTGGCTTTAATTCTTTTGGAATGATACCAAGGGGTGGTATAACTGAGTCGCATGGCGGCTCCATTCCTAGTCTATTGAGAAACCTGTATACTGTTTTCCGTAGTGGTTGTTCTACTTTGCAGTCCCACCAACAGTGAATAATATTTTAACTGAAATATATGCTCTTCTAAATTCTGTTAAATTTAACTTGCATTTTTGAAATAAGTTATTATTGGTGGCCAATTATATGACCAATTTTAACAACTATTCCAGAGATATAAGAAAAAATAAGTAGTTTCCATTTTGGTGGATTTAGGTTCTAAATATATCTACAATACAATTTTTACAGATTTTGATTATTTCTCAACATTCATATTTCTCTACTAGATCTGCTAAACATGAAAGAGGTTAATGAAGTTTTTCGGTATATTTGAAATTTTATTAAGTTCTCCTTACACTTCTAACAGCTTTTTCCTTAAATACTCAGCTGCTATAATTACTTTGAGCACACAGGTTTATGACTCATATTGTTTTTCTGATGCCGTCTGCCTGGTCTCGATGCATAATCTTCCCGTTTAATACTTCAAGTTAATAATTTTCCTGTACAATACTTTTCAATTAAAAATTTACCTTGTCTGCTATTAGCTCCTGCCTTTTAACAAACAGTTGCTTGGTGCCTGCTTCTCTAATTAATTGATTAATATCTTCACTTTGTTTTGAACATTTCATAGCAAGTAGCATTTCATAGCAAATAGCATCTCTCTATATATATATTTCTATAATATATATATACATATATATATATATATTTTTTTTTTTTGGCGGTACTGGGGATTGAACCCAGGGGCATTCTACCTCTGGGATACACCCCAGCCCTATTTTTTATTCTTTATTTTGAAACAGGGTCTCACTAAATTGTGGAGGGCCTCACTAAGTAGCGGAGGCTGGCCATGAACCCAGATCCTCCAGTCTCAGCCTCCCAAGTACTGGGAGTACAAGCGTGGGCCACCATGCCCAGCTTATAATATATATTTATATAGAGAATTCCAAATTATATTATATTTTGTATTATATTATATAGCATATATTATATATTTACTATGTATATGAAGAGAGAGAGGGTGCAGTTTAGCTCCTGCCTCACCCTTATTTGAGAAGCGGTTAGAACCAGTGAGTGACTTCCCAAGGAAAACATGTCACCTGCGAGGTCCCGGGTGGCAAGGGCAACATCAGCGGTGGTGTCATGTGCCGCTGAGTAGATGTGGCAAAAAGGGCATTCACTTCTGTGGCTTCGTTCCAAAAACTCATCATCTTAGATAGGATTAGGAGTTTTTCAAAAGAGTTAGAAAAACATCAGAAGACCCCAGGTTAGGGATAAAAACCATTTTCTTTTCTTTCTTTCTTTTTTGTGGTACTGGGGATTGAACCCAGGGGCGTTCTACCTCCGCGCTACGCCCCCGGCCCTATTTTTATACTTTATTTTGAAACCGGGTCTCACGAAGTTGTGGAGGGCCTCACTAAGGAGAGAGAGAGAGACAGGGAGAGAGAGAGAGAGAGAGAGAGAGAGAGAGAGAGAGCTGAGGCTAGCCGCGAACCCGGATCCTCTGGTCTCTGCCTCCCAAAGTACTGGGATTACAAGCGTGCGCCACCACGCCAGGCATAGAAACCATTTTCTATCATCACTATTCTTCTCTTCCACTTGCTGGTTTGCTCAGCTGCCCGCTACCCATCCCCACAGCCACACCCCACACTCCGCTTGTTCATCTGAAAGCTCTACTCGCTTCCCCATTTGTGAACACTTGATTCACCTGCTCACTACTCATCAGACATGTTTCTTGTAGTGTTTGAAAACAATAATCAAGTCTTCCCTCACACACTTGCCCCTCAAGACATTCTATGTCAGCTTCACTCCACTCTTGTGGGATGAGAAGTTTCTTGCTAAGTTTGTACTTTTCCCTCCTCCACCTCAACTTTTGAGTGTTGCTATGTCTAGCTTTAAAGTCCTATTATTCCGGTCAATTATCTCCCTGTAGTGCATACTTCCTATTTCAAGAGACCTTTTCAAATAATATGTTTCATATTCTTGGCTCATTATTATCCATTTAGGTTCAATTATTCACATATTAATGCATAGATTATTGCTTAGTTTCTTCTTTTGCATTTTTCTTCCCTCCTAAAGTATGTGTTCCAGTTCTCTCCTTCTTTGGTTACAGACCCCCTTAGGTATTTTTTTAAAATGTGGCTAGTGTGATCGAAGGTATTAATTTTACATTTAATTTTTAAACCTCTTTGGCCGGGCATGGTGGCGCACGCTTGTAATCCCAGTACTTTGGGAGGCGGAGACCGGAGGATTCGGGTTCACGGCCAGCCTCAGCTCTCTCTCTCTCTCCCTGTCTCTCTCTCTCTCTCTACTTAGTGAGGCCCTCCGCAACTTCGTGAGACCTGGTTTCAAAATAAAGTATAAAAAATAGGGCCGGGGGTGTGGCGCGGAGGTAGAACGCCCCTGGGTCCAATCCCCGGTACCGCAAAAATAAATAAATAAATAAATAAATAAATAAATAAATAAACCTCTTTGGTGGAATAGATTCACATAAAGTATGCAGTTGTGTGAGTTTTAGTATATTCAGTCATGTAACTATCACTACAATATAACTTTGAAACATTTCGCTGCTCCCCAAAGAATCCCCATACCCACGAATAGTCCTCTCCCTTCCCATGCCTCTAATCTCACCAGTCCTAGGCAACCCTAATACAGTTTCAGTCCCTATAAATTCGCCTATTCTCAGCATTTCAGACAATAGAATTATACAATGTGTGATCCTTTGTGGCTGGCTTCTTCACCTAGCACATGCTTCCAAAGTACATCCATGTTCTAAGATGTATCGATACTTCAGTCTCTTTTACTGGGGATCGAACCCAGGAGCATTCTACCTCTGAGCTACGCCTCCAGCCCTATTTATTTATTTATTTATTTAAATTTTAAAACAGGGTCTCCTTTAAGTTTCTGAGTTTCTTGCTAAGTTGCTGAGGCTGGCCTCAAACCTGCGATCCTCCTGTCAGCCTCCCAAGTACTGGGATTACAGGTGTGGACCACCCCATCTTTTTTATTGTCGAATAAGATTCCAGTGTATAGTTGTACCACATTAATCAGTTGATGGGCATTTGAATTCTTTTCATTTTTTTTGATGAACATGAATAATGATTCTATGAATATTCACGTGCCAGATTTTGTAAAGACAAATGTTTTTAGGTGGAATTGCTAGGTCTTATGATAACTCCATGTCTATCTTTTTGAGAAACTGCTGAATCATTTTGCAAGTACCACACCATTTCACATTTCCACCAGTGATGTATAAGGGCTTCAATGTCTCCCCACTCCCTCACATTTGTTAGTGTCTGACTTTCTGATTACAGCCATCGCAGTGGGTGTGAAGTGGTATCTCGCTGTGGGTTTCCATTCAAATTTCCCTAATGATGACTAATGATGGATTAATGACGTTGAGCTCCTTTTCATGTGTTTATTGGCCATTTATGTACTGTCTTGGGAGAATGTCTATTGAAATCCTTTGCCTATTTTAAAATTGGGCTTTCAGTCATTTTTTTTTTTTTTGCGGTACCGGGGATTGAACGCAGGGGCGTTCTACCTCCGTGCTACACCCCTGGCCCTATTTTTTATACTTTATTTTGAAACTGGGTCTCACGAAGTTGCAGAGGGCCTCACTAAGAAGAGAGAGAGAGAGGGAGAGAGAGAGAGAGAGAGAGAGAGAGAGAGAGAGAGAGCTGAGGCTGGCCGTGAACCCGGATCCTCCGGTCTCCGCCTCCCAAAGTACTGGGATTACAAATGTGCGCCACTACGCCTGACGGCTTTCAGTCATTTTAATACTGAAGAGTTCTTTTTATATTTTGGATACAAGTCTCTTGTCAAATATATGATCTACAAATACTTTCATTCTGTAGTTTATCTTTTGACTTTCTTGATGGTTTCCTTTAAAGCACAAACATTTTTAATTCTAATGAAATCAGTTAACCTTTTTTTTCATTTGTTGCTTGTGATTTGGGGGTTTTATCAAAGAAGACCATTGCTCCAGTCAATGTCATGAATATTAACTCCTAAGTTTTCTTCTACTGGTTTTTAAAGCTTTATCTCTTACCTCTAGGTCTATGACCAACTTTGAGTTATTTTTGTTTTGAAATAGGGTCTTGCTAGGTTGCTGAGTGTCATGCTACATTGCGGAGGCTGGGCTCGAACCTGCGATCCTCCTATCTCAGCCTCCCAAGTACCAGGATTACAGGTGTGCACCACCACGTCCGGTTAGCGTCTGTCTTTTTATGTGAGTGTTTACCATGCTTTTTTAAAAAATCTAGTTTGGACCATTGCTAGGGTTTTCCTCTTCAATCCTGCCAGAACACAGAGAGGACTTCTTTATTATAACTTATCTTTTTCTCCTGCAATGTGTGTAACTCACATATCAGATCTCCTGGATATATTGTCCAAGGCTCTTATATTCTTTGTCATGATTTCCATCTCTATATTTTTTCTG